>JASAMW010002743.1:0-147983 GCA_030247985.1 Epsilonema sp. ZAB3_2
AGGTCGTTGTATCATCTCTAACTCTAGGGGTTCATTATTTAGGAACGCAAGAAGGGATACGAATGGTGAACACATTGAGTCGATTGATTGAAGGATGGGGTTACGTAAGGAAAGCGACCACCGGCAAGGTCAAAGAATTTGTTCAGAAAAACATTTTTGAAATAACTATAAATTTTAAAATTTAATTTTGAAGAAACGGTACAATACGGTAGGTAACGCATTTTTTCCTAATCAAAAATTACCGGCAATGTCAGTCATCTTCACGCATACATAAGTACGTATATGTATGTACATACAGCACATACAGTAATGTCTGTATTATTATTATTATTATTATTATTATTATTATTATTATTATTATTATTATTATTATTATTATTATTATTATTATTATTATTATTGACATAAAGACACATGCGTTCCAAATGATTATTATTGAATCCTACATCACGGATCATGACAAAGGAAACTCAGTCAATTACGCGATAAAATTACAAATGAAAGAAAATATATTGTCTGTCACACACACTGAAGTGCCAAAACGGTCCTGACAGGCATGGACACCCTTCGTATTCTTTTCTCTTTGACCCACTGAACTCGAATATGGGTCCCCAACAAAAACTCGGTATTCCGTTCTTTACACACTTCACGCTCCTTACGCTGAGAAATAGGGATAAGGGCGGAACAACAAGAAAGGTGTGAAGGATTTATACATACCGGTAGAAGACAAAATTACGTCGAAATTTTCCCATTTTAGTGAAGGACGGAGGGGGAATACCGGTGGGGTTAAAATCAGATGTTGAATGTGGGCGTGGGGTGACATAAGACAGAGAGAGAGCGGAAAAGTGCGAACAGCTCATTGTGTAGCCCAGGTTGCCTATTTTTATTAAAATTATCATATTTTAATTGCTAACTTGACCAATTTTAATTTTACTAAGTATATTATATTATATTAAAATAAAAATCGTCTGCCTTATAGTATTTTATAGTAATTTAAATTAAAATAGTCTAATTTTACTATTTTTTAGTAAAATTAATTCTACTATAGTCAAATTAATTTTAATAATGCAGTACTAGTACAATACTTTCTATCTACAGGAGCTGCAGTCTGTTGGAGAAAATGTGCTGATATTCCATTGCCTGAGAGGTGTCATCACCACGTGTAGACTTTGCACAACTGTGTTAGTTGTTTCCCAGAAGCACTTGCTGAAAAGTACTGCAAATTTTAGTACTGTATCTATAGTAAAATTAGTAGTATTAGTAATTTAAATTAAAATACCCCTGGTCATCGTATATTATATTATATTAAAATTAAAATGACAGCCTTAATAGTATATTATATTATATTAAAATTAAAATTTAATTTTAATAGGCAACCTGGTGTGTAGCTGAGTGGACAGAAGCAGCTTCACCCTGCGTTTCAGGGCATTTTGTATGTACCTAATACTGTACATAACATACACAACGCAACGTACCGTATGTACACGGTATTGCACATGTACACCCAGCAGCTTGTTTGTAGTTGTACTGTTTTAGAGTCGAAAGCCAAAATAAACGCTGGGCAATGGTTCTGCAAAAGTTAGGTAGCCATTATTTCTCTCTCAAGCACACAGCTGCACAAAACAATGTTTGTACTAGCTGGACGCATTCAAATCACACCTCGGCTTCACACCTGGGCAGACCAGTTGGCAGATGTAAAAAGTGCAAGCATGATCGATCATGACGGCACAAAAATGTCCACCGACCGGTCCGAAAAACAAACAGATGCGCGCACAAATCGCTCATGCACGCCGAATAAATAAAAAAGCCAAATAAAATTCCGGTTGGCCCAAAATAACAAAATACGCCCAAATACTCCATGATGCGTTTTGTTTACCTTGGACAGAACTTGTCGCACGTTGTAAATCCGTTGTCCATCATAGTTGTTGTCCACCGGGTTATTTTCCTCCACCTCCCCATCCCGACTGGGTTGTTTCCTAAGCGGAGTAACGGGTAAACTGTTGACCCTTGTGAATTGTCCAACAGGAGGGGAGGTCAGAGGTTGGTCTAGGCTGTTTTGAATTGTAGCGATTCTTCCTGGAAGCTTTTCCCGTCGAATTGTAGCCTCTACCCCAGTCGCAGATTCCATCGTAATCGATTCTGCCTCAGAAGAAACAGGAGGCTTTTTTTGTGCAGTTGTTTGACCAGTGGTGCTGTTTCCTACGCCAGGGATGATCAGCGACGCCAAAGTATGCGATCTTCGCAGAATCCCCGGCTTCTCATTGGATACGACGGAGAAGAGGCGATTCCTCAGCGAATCAGAGAAGTCGCTGAATCTCGTCGACCAATTAGCGGCGGCGGACGACGATTCCTCCGCCGCCAATGGCGGGGAGTCGACGCGCCGCGTGGCGGGCGGCGTAAAAAAGTCGGCGACTTTTTGCAAAGGTTTCTTGCGTTTCGACTGGCGCAGGTGCGCGATTTTGTCCAGGTTATTTCCTCCTCCCCCACCCGAGACTCGAACCAGCTCCGGGTTCGTCGTCACGCCGAGATTCAACGGACCGCCACAGCCGCCGGCTGGTGAATTTACTGCAATCGACGCTATTGAACGCTTCGCTCGAACTGCAGTCGAATCGCTCTGCAGATTAAGAGCTTGTTCTGACGCAGCAGGTTTCAGAGTCAGGAAACTCCTGTCGTTATTTGGCAGTAGTCCATGATTTTCGTCCTGACTGTAGCCCTTGTTTCTTGTTGATCCATTCGAACTCTCGTACGAGCTGCCTCCTTGTAAGCTGCAGTTTCTAATTATAGCCGGTCTGCGAGCTTTTCCTCCTCCTTCCTCCTTCAAAAACAATCTCAATTCATCCAGATCGCAGCAAGATGGCGGATTTTGGTCCTCCGGGTGTACAAAGGTAGGCCCAGTCCTGTATGGAGGTGGAGGAGGATGGGCAAACTCATTGCTTCTCCTGTTAGCTAATGAAGCACCAGAATTATTATTAAGAGCCGCGACAAGGGACGAGCGTTTCTTGTAAGCCAGACTGGTGGCGCCGGCAGAAATGGAATTCGAGCCCGACTGTAGCAGAAGAAATTTGTTCGTTTTACTGGCAGACGGTGGCGGTCCTCGGGGATTTAAGGGACGGGCAGACGCGTGATGCTGCCTTCTAGAAGAATTGATGCATGCGGGACTGCTAGCACTCGGTGCGTTGTTCGGTTGTTGCTTAGCAGCTTGAGTTATGCGCGGTTGAAGCAGCAAGTTGGCAGGCTGCTTGTCTTCCTGGAACAAAACAGATGGGAAAAGATTACGATCAAATGAAGACAACCATGCAATATGCGTAGCATGGGCTCGGCTCACACTATACATACGTAGGTAGGTACCGTACGCGGTACGCCACAGTGAAATGAAGCATACGTACAGTATAGTACAATACAGTATATAGCACAGTATCCATGCTAAAATCATATGGCTTTGAAACATCATTGTTACTGGATTACGGCTTGGCAACGGAAAGCACAAAAACACTCCAAAACGTGACACTATTTTGGCGCATGTTGCCTACACTTCTAGTTCTAAAACACGCCTCTAAACTCAAAACGAGTTGAAAAAGACGATCATGAAGTGTGGTTCAGAGGAGGGGAGTGACAATTTTGAATCGTCTGCCATTCGGGAAACGTGGGGCAATTTCGGGAAATCACATAGTATTTGTACATACGTAATGTACGTGCAAAATATTTACCAGCAGCTTCTCCCTTATCTCCGCATACTGTACGGTCACTGTTCTGTTCTCAATAGGCACTATTGTCTCACATCTGTATCCTCGCTCCCTCCCCCGAAGGTTGGAACTTTTGCCTAATTCATGGTCGGAATTGTCCCCGATTACCCCACCCCCACCTAGATACATCCCAACCCACTCTACATCGACACTTTTGAAGGATAATCGCACACGCATTCATTCGGAAGCGCGGAAGCGTGAAAAGAGGTATCAGTCGATGAGAAAATAAAAATAATTTTGTCGCACTCACTCTGAATAAAAAAGGATTTGAAAAACCCGCACGATTACGGCGTATACAGCGACGCAAGTTTCTTTTCATGCGCGGATAGGCAATATAAAACCACCGTTTCCGTTCAGCAGTTGCACCAATTTGCACCAGAAAACATTTTCGAATAGGAATGGAGGTAAATAAATAAGAGACAAGCGGTGCTGCGCAGCGGTTGGTCCTCAAAAATGGCACCATTTTGTCAAAAAAAATTTGACAGAAATATAACGAAAAAAGAGTAAAAGACTAAGAGTGTTGTCTTCAAGATAATAAAGACAGTACCAAAATGAAAGCCTGTGCTTAGTACTATACAGTAGCTAGCATTAGCTTCCAGAAAATAGGAGCGTGACTCTGTTGTGTTGGGCTATCCCAAAACCGCGCGAGTGGTACAAATATGTACCACGGGCATGTCCCTTTACTCATTTGTGGCAGATACTGTTAAAACTGAAATCGCACTTTTGATGGTTCTCATATGTAATACTATTTTTTGCAGGATGTATTTTTTAGTTGTAAGTAATTTTATTTTTGCTTTGTGTTATGTGTTCTGCGGTTTTTTATTTCCGTCCAGGTACATTCTGCAAAATATTTAGAGGTAATTAAATTTCCAGAATTATGTCACACAATTTTATGTAGGTAATGTAAGTCAGAAACTGTGTACACTAGGTACACATAACACTAAAACAAAAAACGGTTGGGATTGTCTTATACATGTCCCTTTAATTTTTGTGGTATGTGCAGACGGTCTCTGGATATGGCATCGCATAAAATTTGAGTGAGCTAAACAAGCGAAAAAAATTATTCACACAGCTACTTCAAAAAATAGTGGAACTTAAAAAAAAACGTCATCTAAATTTGTGGTTCTTGTTATGACCAAAATTAATATTGCAATATCTTTAGAAGGAGATAAGCTTGCGCCGTATTGGGCTATTTTCTACGGACCATTTGGTACAAAACATGTCAAGACTGGCATGGTGTGAGAAACAGCGGAAAGATACTTCCTTTTCAGGGCAGATCGAAATCAACTCAAAAATTCTCTTATTTTTCCTAAATTCATGAGGGAGTCATGAGAAGATGACATGACAGCCTTCAAAACCGCGTAATTTGCTTGTGTGGCCTGGATACAGTAGAGCGTATACGGTAGCTGAATCTGTGACAATGTATTTCCGGTGGTACATGTAAAATAAAAATTCAATGTTCGTTGCGACAGCCACAATAATAAATAAATAAATTAATAAATAAATAAATAAATAAATAAATAAATAAATACATAAATAAATAAATAAATAAATAAATAAATAAATAAATAAATAAACAGGTAGCCCGAATACGTACATGTAAAATAATGTAAAAAAGACTGCTAAATACAAGAAATATAACAAAATGTCCTACCTTTGGTCTGTTGACGTTCCCGCTTCCCATTCCCACCAAGGCTTTCATCCTCTCCATATTGCCAATAGTTCCATCCACGGTTTTCGATGACGTCAACTTATGCGAATTCAAATAGGGCACATTGTCCAATTCCTCCACCAATTTTCTCCTCTCACCTGACCAGCACCCACCTCCAGTCGTGCTCGCCAGTGGCTCGCTATTAACTAACTCTTCTGCAGTTGCTAAGTTTCTGCAGTAGTTCGCAGCTGCAAAGTCAAAGCCGCTGCTCGAGGCTTCAAAAAATTCTTGACGCCAAGGCTTCTCATTTTCTGAAGCCATGCCCGAAGCCCCTGTTAATTGGCTGCAGTGTCGTGCAGTAGATCCATTACTAGCGTCCTCCTCTACTGCCACTACTCGCACAGGCATTGCCTTCTCCTTTGTGAAAGGCGACGCGTAGAGAGACGCCGCGACCAAAGCGTCCATCATAGTCTCTTCTTTTGCTTCTTCTCTACCCTTCGAATGTCCATCAAAACCTAAACTTTGAGGAGTCGTTGCTTTCGTTGGCTGCAGCTGTTGTTGGTGACACTCCCCAACTCTTGCTGGCGGATGGTGTTTACCCAGCCGTCCAGTACTACAAGCGACGGCGGTAAAGTTGCGCTGGTGTAAATCGCTACCACGAAAGTTTTGCGTCGTCGACCGCTCCTCTTCTTCGCGGTAGTAAATAGGTTTCGGCCGTGGACGAGTACTAGAGGACGCAAAATAATGAGCAGAGTGCTGAGCTGCACCCTGCAGGTTTTTCTGCGCGGCGGCTACTGTTGATGGAGGTATGACAGAAGTGGTGAGGCTAGTTGAGGCCTCCAGTTTTGCGATGCAGTCGATAGTGGGATTGGTTGTGGAGAGATGAGAAGGAGGAACGCTCAAGTGGTTTCCTGTCAGTGATGCAGATACAGATGATGAAGATGCACCTGAAACATTTGCACAAAAATAAAGTACAGAAAAGCAGGCATACACATTGGACACTGTAGTGCCTCGTGTATAACCCCAACCCTCCCATAAGAGTTCATAGAAAGGGACAGCAGGTTTCGCTGGACGCTGGACGCTATACACTCATTATTGGCCGATTTTGGGTAATGGAGTAATGGGTAATGGAGTAATGTTTTGGGTAATGGAGTTATGGGTAGGGTACTATGGGGTAAACCCGGCCCTGGGAAAATCCGGCCACCCAAGCTTCAAGGCTGCATATCTCAACAATCAATGGACTGATGGAGACAAATAGGATAACAATCGATTCCTTGAACTCTCCGTTTTCAAATGAGCTTATTTGGTTCATCGTAAGGCGGCCGGGTTTACCCCACAGTATCCTATGTATATTCCACACCCTCCCATGGTGTATACATACAGTATACACGACGCATTGCACCAGCTGAAAGCACTCAATGACTGTAGCGCAAGGCTCCCTCCCACTCCCGCGCGCTAATTCAGGGTAAGTTTGACACAGGTTTACCAGTACATTTTGAACAACCCGATAGGAAAAGCTGAACTGCACGCGACCTGCAGGTACTAATGAGAAGGTGTTCTTTTGAGAAACGTCGCAGGGTAGCTCTTTGCTGCTCAAGTGAGCGAAAAGAGAAGGCCAAGAAGGGGACAGGAAAAATCGCGCACGTAAAAAAAAACCAGAAGCCCCGACAAGATCTCTTATCTTCGATTGCCTGAGCTTTCTGTTAGCGCTATGGACGATATGCGGTAACGCGATTGGGTTGGTCGATAGCGACCTCGCGGTATTTAGTGAAAGTTTGGATCGGTGTCTGCGGGGTCGTCGACGTCATTTGTTGTCAATTCTTCTCTTCTCTCGCTCTTTTTCCGCTCCCAGATGACTGAACCAACGTCGACGACCCCGCTGGCACCGATTGAAACTCTCACTAAATACCGCGGGGTCGCTATCGACCAACCGAATCGCGTTACCGCATATCGTCCATAATAAGTTGCCGTCAGTAAAGCCCAGAGATTATTCCCAAAACACTGCCGGACGGAATAATTCTTGATTCTAAAAGGCGAAGCAAAATATGAGCGTCGCATAAAATTCTAGAACCCACTGCCTGTTGATTTGCTTTCTACTAATATTTCCCAGGTTGATATTTACATCCGCAAGCTAATGATTGAAATTATGGCGGAAATTATGTAGGCCTACACGTTTCATTTCATGAAAGTCAGTCAGGCGTAAGCCTCTTTCGCTTTCTATACAGCCAAAAATTATATATTTTTGCTATAAACGAAAAGCACTAAGCAGTAAAGCCTAACCCATCATGTAATATGTAACCTGAGGTACACTGTACGTACGCACGTGTTGGCATGCTCGCCTGCTTGCTTGCGTACTCAATTTATATATCGTTCAAAACAACAAACATACCTTGACTGACTGGCTGTTTGTCGCCGTTAGCACTGACACAGCGGGAGATGCTTTTCATGTTAGCTGCACGATGCTTCCTTCTTTGCTCGTCAGCTGCTTCGCCACCGTTAGCCGTTGTTGTTTGCGGTTGATGATGACATCTCGTCACACGCGCGGAGCTCCGTCGGTTAACCACACCTGCATTATTCGTCGTATCGCGATGGGAGCGGTTCAGTCGAGTCATCATGGAAGGAGTACGGCATGCACCTGGAAGGAAAGTAAAGACAAAAAACGATTGCAAATAAAGACGGGAGGTTAGGTCTAGGCTGCTCAGGTTCCATTCATTTCCGGGCAAAATATTGGGGACATTACGTGCGTGCGCACATGTAGCCCTACTTATTGCATACGTATCGCACGTAATATACATACGTACATACGTACGGAAGGTAGGAATGGCGGCCCAAGCGATAGGAACATGGTCATGGTACGTACAAGTTGACATTAGGAGAAGGAGGGGGCCCATATTCGCAGGTGGGGAGCCTGGGCGCTTCGTATTCTAATTTGTTTGATTTAGACGTCCACGCATGTACTAGACGCTGCGGCTACAGACATATTTACGTACGTGTAACAGTAGAGTGTACGTACTACGTAAAAAACGAATAGGGTAACATGGGGTGAACCCGCCCCCCTAAGCAGTTCTCTGGAACCAATGTGTGGTGAGGTTGCGGTGCTGTACTGTATTGTGTACGCGTGGTCCCTGTTGGTTTGCTGATGAGCTCGGTGTATTTAGGACCCTGTCACCCCTTTGGGTGAATTTGCATTAGGAACTGTGCGTTCGTGTGCGAGTTGGTCAAGGTTGCGCCGCCTTGCTACTCACTTCTGCTACTTTGGTAACCTACTAACCAGACGTATCGTAATAAAGCCCTTTATTCTACATTGCGGGCGTGTTCTATTGCGGCATCTGCGCCTATTTTGGGTAATGTATGACTGCATGCGTAGATGTTTGGGGACACGTCTGTTGTGTGGTAGACGTTGCGGACTGGCCACCGCAGCCCTCACCACATAATTGGCGCAGTCAGTATCCGATCTTTGCGCAGTGGCAGCTTCTTCTTTAGTATCTGCAAAAGCCGCTCTTTGGTTTTCGTAGTTCCGCCGTACGTAATTATTATTGGCGCATATTTTACGTACAAAGGTCAAGTGTTCGGTCCTTTGCGCGCAGTTGCTAGCTGGTACGTACAGGTGGTAACCTCTTGGTTCAGCGCGCAACTCCTGTATCGTCGGTTAGCTAACTTGCCGCTTTGGTAGCCTACGGTACGTACGGTACGGTACATAACTATTGTTTCGATAGTGGCGTTGTGTATTCTTTTCTGCGGTCAGTAAGTACGTAACCTACGCAACCCAAATAATACGTACAGTACAAGTAGCGGGGTGTATGTACGGTACGTAGTGTTCGGTCCGCCCCGGTGGTCACTTTACGTATGCGCGTCTGCGGTTTTGCGGTCCAAGCAGGCGCAGTATTTTCTTTGGCAATTTTAGTAAATTGCCTGGCGCAGTCATTACATACATAGCTTTGGCGACTCTGTGATGTAATCGTACTACAGTATTGTGAAGTTTTCCAGGTGTGTCAGCGAGCCACATTGGAATTTATGTCTAGTTCGGATTTATTTCAATTTTGGTTCCGTGGTAATTTCAATATTTCTTCACGCTGCAATATTTGGTGGCTGGTTTCTGTTCAACCGGATCTGTTCATTGTCCTCGGTTTTGGTATTGTGCTGTGGTCATTTCTTTTGGTCCTGGTAGCAGTTTACGGCCCATTTCCAATTAGTCTCTCCCAGCGCTACAAACTGTAAGCTAAAGTGTGTGCTAAAGTTATTGATACGTACGTACAGTAAGCGAAAAGCTGGGAAACTAGGTACGGTACATACAGTAGTAAACTTGCTCGAAAATTCGCTAATTTGGTGTGTCTATTGTACGTATGGCTGAGCAAGCTTCTGTTGAGCTTCAGCTTGGGCGAGCTTTGGAGCAGGTTGTAGCTTTGGGTTCTCAGCTGTCAGACGCGATAGGGGCAGCTGCGGTGTTGGTTCCCTTGTCCGCTCACGTGTCGCCTGTGCAGTGGCAGTCGTTCGTTGGCCGCTTGCTGATGAAGCTGCAGCACAGAGCCGACCTTTGGCCATTAGTGGAGCTCGGTACGAGTGCTGCTTGCAGTACTTTGTTAGAGCCAAGACTCGGTACGGGCGCTGGAAACGGTGCCCTGTTAGAGTCCGAACTCGGGGCGGGTGCTGGCAACAGTGCCTTGCTAGAGTCGAAGTCGTCCGGTACGGGAGGAAACTCTCAGTTAGGACATGTAGCGTCCGGTACGGGAGACTACTCCCTGTTAGGACAAGATCCGTCCGGTACGGGGGCTGATAACCCCTTGTTAGGACGTGAAGGGTCCAGTGCGGGAGCTAGCCACTCCTTGGCAGGACCGACGGCCAGTGAGCAGCAGCTTGATTTCCCAGTACTGCCTGTGTCTGAGAGTGCTCAGCTGAATGCTGAGGCTGCGACAGCTGTAGTAAAGCGTAAATGTAAGCGGAAAAGCAGGCGGAAGGAAAAGTCGCCTGTAGAGTACTAGAGCAAATAGCACGTACATACAGTACATTGTCGTTGCTTTGATATGTACAGTAAGAGTAAAGTTTGCAACGGTCACTATGTATGTACGTAGGTACGCAACTATGCAAGCGAATGAAACAAGTCGTGTGATATTATGTACAGTACACGTTCTTTACGTACTTTAGGTACTGTGTGCTTGGATGCGTGCGTAGATGATGAGCGGAATAGCGTGAGGAGTGCATGTTGAGGAAACTACGTATGCTAATGTACGTTGTTTTGTTGGCTTGATGCCACTGTGGTATGAGCGGGTGAGTGAGTGTGAGCTGTGTGGACTATGTATGCAGTTGCATGTTGGTGAGTTTAGTGCAACGTGACCTTTGCCCTCTGAGGGAGGTGCGCTTCTGTCCGTGAGTGGGACGCTTTTGGTCACAAGCCTTCAAACTCGACCGGCACCTCATGCAGCCGTGTGTCAGCTCGGAAGCCCAACTGTCTGCAGCAGTCGTGGGTGCTGTCCTCCGCTGGTGTTGGTGTTTGGCGGTGCTTGCCTCTTGCTGAGCTGTGTGCATGTCGTTTGTCGTGTGGTACGGTGCCAGTCTGGGTTCTCTTGAACATGACTTTGTTTGGCTTGTTGTTTCGTGTAAGTTTGCTTCTGTACAGTATGTGGTTGATCCTACAAGTCGCCATTTAGTTGATCCTTGCAGTGGATCCCTTGAGGTCGATTCTGTATGTGGCTCCTATGTGTATGATAGTTGATCCTCTGCTGGCTCCCTTGAGTCGATTCGCGTGCTTGGTTCCTTGGTGTGTGGCTTGGTGTGGTTCCTTTGTGCTGTGCTGCCAGGGTTGATCCTGAGAGCTGTGTGGTTCCTCCTGTGTAGTCCGCTTCATACGGGTTAACTTGTCCCCGTTGGTTCTGCGGTGGAGTTGATCCTCTTCTCTACTGGTTCCTCTGGTAAAGTGAGGTATGCTGGCATTGTGCACTTGCCAGTTTTGACATCGTTGTGCCTTGAGTGTCCTGGGGCGTTGTATACGTGGTCATTTGCTTTCTAATTCCCGGACCTCTGTTGGGCTTTGCCTTGGTGGCCGCCCAGGGTTTGTCTTTTCCCAGTGCTGATGTTTAAGTTTTTACTGGATGTGACGTCGGGTACGTGGCGTGATCACTCTTCAGTGCTTGTGGTTACTGTAGTGTGTACGTGGCAAAAATGTATGTACGCTATTTTTTCGTGCGGTTACGCAGCGTCTTTTCTTGTGGCTATGTGCCAAGCAAAGCTGGAGTGTGTATGTTGTGTTTAGCGTGTTGTATTCTGCAGCCGCCAAAGTAATTCTCTGCGTGTGAGTGAGTGTCGTCTGCGGTGCATGTGATTGATATAAATTTTATTGCAGCTGTTTGTGTTTTCACGTGCTCTATTCCTCTTCTAGTATTTTGAAACAGCTGATTCTGTTATGTTCACGTGCGCAAGTGAATGTTTTCAGTGGGCGTGGATAAAATACATGTGTGCACTGCACGTACTGCTTGTTCGGTGTGTGTACGTACATATTACGTGTATGATGCAGTACGTTACGGTATTCACTCTGAGCACGTGTTGTGCTTTTTCTTCTGGTTGTGTCGTAGGCATGCACAGTTTTGTATTGGACTTGCGCTGGTGGTCGCGCTTGTCGTGGTCTGTTGTTGTCCCCTTTCAGCTTTCAGGTTCTGACGGTCGGTTCCTGTCTCCTCCGGTGGTGGCGGAAGTGGAGGTGAAGAGTGAGCTTCGTCTGCCCTCAGTCCTTGGAGTTGTTAGCCGTTGGCCTGGCCCTCCTTTCTCGGCGCGATGGGTTTTTCCGTGTCCTTGGTGTGGCCCTTCTGGTAGCGGTGGTCCTTGGGTTTTCTTGTGGTAGTCGCGGCGCCGCTCTCTGCTGGTAGGAGCGTTGGACGACGGTGGTTCCTTGGCTGTCTGTGGTGCTTTTGAAGAATCTCAACTTCGTGGTAGGTAGCATGCATGTTGTTGAAAATTGTTGCGAATAAATTGTTTTGGTTCGTAGAATGATGATAAGTGTGTCTATGTGCCTTTGCCTATTATTTAGTGCTTTCGTGTTTTCAGTGGTGATTCATTTTCATGTCGTGATATTATAATGTGTAACGTTGTGTGTATGTATGCATTTATTTTGTCGCTAGTATTGTATGTAATAGGGCCTCGCTCATTTCGCACCCCAACCGGTCCCTCAAGGGGGCGGGGGATGTGGTGAGGTTGCGGTGCTGTACTGTATTGTGTACGCGTGGTCCCTGTTGGTTTGCTGATGAGCTCGGTGTATTTAGGACCCTGTCACCCCTTTGGGTGAATTTGCATTAGGAACTGTGCGTTCGTGTGCGAGTTGGTCAAGGTTGCGCCGCCTTGCTACTCACTTCTGCTACTTTGGTAACCTACTAACCAGACGTATCGTAATAAAGCCCTTTATTCTACATTGCGGGCGTGTTCTATTGCGGCATCTGCGCCTATTTTGGGTAATGTATGACTGCATGCGTAGATGTTTGGGGACACGTCTGTTGTGTGGTAGACGTTGCGGACTGGCCACCGCAGCCCTCACCACACAATGGCTGAACCAAAACAAAATCACATGGCATATTATACGTGGTTAGGCCTTAGTTAAACGTACCAAGTACATACGGCTCTACTGCTGAACGTCTTTAGAGAGTTATGGCCAATTTTAGCTGTCGCTAAAACACGAGCCCTGGGGGGTGAACCCGCCCCCCTAAGGTTTAGGCCGTTTTTAGGCTGGCCAAGCTATATTTTTATGGCCTTTTTTTCAAGACGGAAGCCAGCTTATTGCCAACGTCAGGAATTGAAAAAATTTAACATTAAAAATTTTCTCTCTGATGCATGAAGGGCATGAGTGATACTACTCTAGTGACAGTTGATCTCTAAGTACTGGGGGTGAACCCGCCCACGCATGATTTTGGCTAATTTAAGGCTGCCCAGGCTATTCCTTATCATTCTGGCATGTTAGAAAAGAAGTAGAAGAAAATACCATGAACAGCAACCAATAATTAGCGAACTGGCTAGTTTAGGTTGGTAAGAAATGCTGTGAATGGGACTATTTTGCCGTCAACTATGTTTTCAACTGGGGGTAAACCCGCCCACCCAGAGAATTTTTAAAAATTTGCAGGAATGTCTCTTCCCTTGAAAAATCATAAGAAAATAATGTAAAATTAGCTGAACCCACTTTCCTGTGTAATTGTGCGCTGATATGACAGCTTCTAGGATTGCAGTAATTTGAGCTGATGAGGTGGGCGGGTTTACCCTATACTTTAGTACAGGAGTTAGGTGGGCGGATTTACCCCACTAAGTACTGAAATTGTTTTTTGCTATATCTCCAGTATCAGTAGGGCGAATTGGTTGAAACTTCGCCTGGTGGTAGGGTACCATGCCCCCTTAGCCCCCACGTACCGGGTGTTCATTTATAACATACAGGCCAGGGTGTTTTTGCGCAACCTCTAAAGTTTGGTCATTTTCGACCTCTTGTTGAAAAACGTGAACCCGTGAGCTTGATGTTTCAACAAATAATGTGTCAAATAGCTCATTTGAAAGAGGAGAGTTCAAGGAATCGAGTGATATCCTATTTGTCTCAATCGATCCATTGGTTCCGAAGATATACAGCCCTGAACCCTTAGGCGGGCGGATTTTCCCATGGGCGGGTTCACCCCATAGTACCCTACTTATGTAATGTACGCCACGACAGATGTGGTCAAACATAAACGTGGACCAAACGCTCGGATATATCCATATTCTAAACTACTACAGTATTCCCAGTAGCATCTTTCTAACAGAACTTTCTAACTTTCCAAAAGCATTTTTGAAATACTGTAATGTTTCGTGTATTGCCCCCTCGAATATAGCCCCCACGCCCCTCGTATATAGCCCCCCCCCCGAATCGGTGCCTATCATCATTTGTACTCGTATACAGTATAGCCCCATATCAGAGACCGCGGAAAACGACGAAAACGAAGGTTTTTACAGCTGAAAACAGCGTTTTCGACGTGTTTATCCATAGGAGTTGATGGCGGATCTTGGGACAGTTTGGGATACATTTTGATTTTCACCCCTCTTGGCCACACCATCAGACATGGCTGATCATAGCTCAAAATGATAATTTTTGCGCAAGAATAGCTTGTTTTAGACTACTGTAGCTTGAAAACATGCAAAATAAACCAGAAAAACGAGTTCAGGAGGTCAAAAAACCTTACTTTGATCACTAATGCAAAATGCCCTTTTAAATAGCCCCACCTTTTGTATAGCCCCCTCTCGAATATAGCCCCCCCCCTGATCGGGGCTTACCGATCATATAGCCCCAGGGGGCTATATACGAAACATTACAGTAGCAACTTACCCGCCGAGCCCTGACGTTTAAAATTTCCAGCTCCTCCAAACACTTGCACGTTGTCCACTTCACACTTGGTCCACCTGACAGGCTGACGACTTCTTGCATTCATAGGCAGTAGCAGTTTGATATGACCTTCTTCAGCTCCATTTTGAGTTCTTGGGCAATTTTCAGTAAGCGAACCATTCTTCTGCTCCATGCTTTCAAATGGCGCCTCTAAAGTGCTCTGAGGCATTACTGCAGCAGCAGCTTCAGTCGTTTTCAATGGCAATATTTTCGCCGAGTTTGCCATTGTGCCACTTGTTGAGATGTAGCAGTTGTTGTCAACTCTTGAACTTGATGTTTCAACAGTCGTACGAGTTGAAGCACTGCCATCTTCACCGCTAATTTGCTGCCGCGGTTGTAGCACAGAAGAACAAGAAGTGGTTCTTTGCGGCAGCAGCTTCATTCTTCTCATTCGTTTGCGATGCGGCTGTTGAGAAATTTGCAGTTGAGATAAATTAGTATTTGCGACGACGACAACAGCAGGTAAAGAAGCGACGCAGCTGGTACCTGAAGGTACAAGCTTTCGGTTGTCCTTTTTTCCAGTCGTAGTCTGTGCAAATGAAGTGCCGTTTCGAAGGCTTGTTTTTAAGACCACATCGGCAGATGCGACCTTCGACGACACTAATCCATTCCGCTTTCCTAATCCCAAAGCTGCCGCCACGTCCGATTTCTCCTCTGAGAAATTCGGCCGATGGAAGTTGTGGTGACCGTTGACAACACGGTTTTCGTCGCTTTTCCTGGAAAAGAAAAAGGAAAAAATGTGACATCAAGGAAAAGTCAGCAGAGGGTACATTGGGCCAAGTTGGGTCCAGTTCTGGTCCTAGTTCAGGAAACCAAATCTGGATGACTGGAAGTTCTAAGACGGACTGACTGGTTTGTCGCATTTATCCCACTGCCCATTTCTCCACTTTGGTACATACACACATACACAGGTACTGTACCTCCTTAGCGGTTCATAGTAAGTCTATCGAAACAGAAGCTATACATATTTGAACCGCGTTCTCCGATAAAACAGGACGTACCTAGCTAGGCAGCGCTCGGTACGTATGCTCGCGCAAAGAATTTCTGAATTTCTACACATGCTACCGTTGCAGCTACCGTTATGTAAAGGAATGCACTGGATTTTCATCGAAGCACAACCCGAAAACCACGACAACCAGTTCGATCCGCCTTGTAAAACACCTGTGTACACAGAGGCATTTGCGTCGTTTTCGTATCTCTAAACGAAAACAACGCGAATTAGCCAAAGGGGTTAACAGCGCGCATCGCTCTTTTGCAAATCGACAGCAGGACAATCGGGTTATGCAACAGTGTCATAATCCCATTTTGCATAACTGGACACGGTGTCTTTGAAACCACAGAGATTTGAACGACAAATGAAATGACCCATAAAATAATAATTGACAGAAGCCCAAAGGATCTTTGTTTCTGTCAAGCGAGAAAGGCAGAGACAGACAGAAGCAGTAGTATGCACAAAATGAGGCTTTTCTTCTGGTCATGCGTGAGAACATTGCGAGGAAAGAAGTGTGACATGAAAGCAAAACTGGTCATGGAAATTTCTTGAGGAATGGAGGGCAGAGAGAGACGGCATGACGCCTGGTTCGTGACAGGAATTTATTATTCCTTGACAAATCTCACACCTTCATCTCTGATCATGCGCAGATTTGTACATCAAGGTATGCAGGTTCAGCCTTTTGGGAATGAAATCACATCCACCGAACGTACGTAGGTACTGTAGGTACAGTATGGTAGGTTATAGTGTGCTGACAGTTGAAGATGAATGCTAAAAATTTATTGCAAAGTTTTACTTACGGAGAAAGTTTGGCCACTTTTCCCTAAAAAATAAAGAAAAGCGACCACCGTTTGTCTGCTACCGGTATGTTTTTTCAAGCAGACTGAACTGAGCCAAATATATACTAGCTCGTCATTATTTATTGTTAGCCTCTAGAAGAGTAAAACTTTTGCCATATCACGCCAAGCTGCGTGTTTCCTCACTTTCGGTCGCATTTTGTAACCTCAATCAATTTCACACAATTTACACTTCCGACTTGAAAGTTGTTCAGAGACAAAGATGAACGACAACTTTGTCATGAAATTCAATCGAGGTCCATGCTCGGTCCACATACAGCGCACACTTTTCGGTAGAAAAACGCAATCGCATTGTTTGTACAGGAGACAAAACACTTTTCTATCGACAGACTAAAGTGGTCCGCCCCTCCCTAATCGTCACTAAATGTCCTTGGTAAGTGAACTTGTGTGTGACCACTTTTACCTGTAGGTCGTTGCTGCTGTAGCAGTTGTATACGGATGCACGATGGAGTGATTAGATGTCGCACTCCTTTTCGGATGATGATGAGCAGTACAAGAATAAGATGATGATGAGGTGCAACACCGACAAAGTGGGTATTTCCTTTCCAAAACCATGGGATCAGGGATCAGGCTCGAACCTTGGGCGTGTAATCGATGCCGCACCGCAGATTGGGGATGGTACAGTAATCCCAGATTGGTAAGAAGCTCTGCGCCCTTCTTTCGATGGTGTAAGATTTTTGACCGCGAGATTTTTACTATTCGTCTAGTCCATGTTCAACAGCCAACAGGTCTTCTTGGTCAAGTCTTGGTTGAAGATTGGAGGACGCACTTTCTGAAAAAATATCAAACTTTACAACACATGTTTTTATTGAGAAAACAGTCAACGGGCGCCACAAGGAAGGAAGAAGCATCTTTGCTTTGATGCGTCAAAGCCTGAAGCTGCCAATTCTTTCTTACAAGAGGGCGTTGCTTTTTTGATGAGCTTCCATTGTCCGAAAACAAATGAAGCGATTTGACACAAGCGCGCGACGCGAAGCAGGAAATTTTGCGTCGCCCTCACATCGACAACAGAACAGACTAAAACGGTGTCCAAGCTAGCCTCCAAGCCAAATAAATAGCGACAGCGGTGACCAAAAATTTCGCGCAAGGTGGCTTTTACCACGAACGTATGTATGTATTACATACGTAACGTACGTACGTCTTTATTTACAACTTGTAACTTACACGCGAAAAGGTAGGCGGACAAGTGCGGCCACTTCTTGTAGCTATTTGCGATTGCGTGGCTAGAAAGTATGGCAGGTAAAGTGAAGTGGACAGGCAAAGGAATGCGGAGCTCTCAAAAGAGGTCAGCGCTTTTTGGTTTACTTTGCTTGGCCCTGAAGGAATCGCCCTTCTTGGCTTCTAAGTATTTTGACACTTTCGAGCTGTAGAAAATAGAAACGCGGAAAATATTGGGGTTTTCTTTTTTCTTAGAAATATTTGGTATGGCTAACATGAGCTGAACGCTATTTTGAGAGCATTTTCTCTTTCGGTAGACCAGGAGGGCCACTAGTATGTTACTCTTCCAGCTAGGATTAGGCCAAGGATTTGGAGTAACAGGATGGGTAGCTCTGAAGAAAATTCCGTAAACGAAGTTGCTGTCAAATTATGCTGCATTTAGCCGAGCGACTGCGAAACAGGGCGAAGTCGTGGGTCGGGGGTCCCATACAAACAAATACTTGAAATCGATCAAAGATTTTTGGGACGAAAAAATTTTCCGAAAATGACGTCATTTCCCAGAGATCCAGGCTATTTTCAGCCAAAGAGGCCAAAAAAGGGCAAATCCAGCATCTTCATGGGCCTATATCTCGTCAACGACGTTGAGGCAGAAAGTTGCTGCCATACTGAAACCTACCCGCAAATATCCCCTCTTTCACCCCGTACCACTGGCAGACTGCTAGTTAAGGCTTAACGCGTTTATTGAACCATATCTTTTCTTTATCAAAAAATTCGCCAACCTTAAATTTATTTTTCCTTTGATATCAGACCACCATTAGATGCGCCTGATCAAGCTGATTCCGAATATGCCACTGGCGTCTGCAAAATTTGCATAATTTAAGGAGTTATGGGCCTCCAAAGTGCCCCTACTTTCCAAAAATCGCGATTTCTAGCGTTTCTAAATTCATAAGGGGTTATATTTGTTGAGAGTAGAGTAGGAATTGGGGGTTTGAGTGATTACAGTAACCCATGTATGAGTTGCATGTTTGGTACCCTAGTTACTTGTAAGAGGGGAGGTATTTTGTCAAGTGCTTGCTAAACTCTTTTGGTAGTGTTCGCACCTTATTCGCTCTTGGCAATTTCGCCTGCACCTGCCCTTTTGCGTGTGAGTCATGTTTTTTATAATGGCTTGCTTTGTGTTGCGTCTGGGTTTCGTTTCGGTTATCCTGATTTTACAACACGCGCTCATTACTCTGTAAGCTGCAAAATCTTTTGCTATTACACTGGACAGATAAAATCGTACAACTGACAGTTGGTCTTTGAATTAGCTGACGAAAATAACTCTGCAAAATACCCATCTAACCTATCAAAGGTTATGGGCCCAGGTTCGTTTACTGTGTGAACAAGCTTTGGCTAATTATTTTCTCCTGCATTCTTTGATTCCTGCCAATTGTCTGCGCTCTGTTTTGGTGGTCTGCTGAGTATTCTGTCTCTTCTGCTTATTTTGTTGGTCCTGAAATTTTATTCTGCTGAACATGTCGGCTTCAGAGGATAAGTGGACTATCGATAAGCTGGACGGTGAGCGGAATTGGGCGACCTGGAAGCTGCAGTTCAAGGCCCTGATGAAGGTGAAAGGGCTGTGGGGAGTCATTGATGGAAGCGCGGCTGCTGTGGACGCAACTGCCGAGAAGAAGGAGAAGGCCTACTGTCTGCTACTGTTGTCGATTGCGACGGGTCAGATGTACCTTATTTCGGACACGGACGATCCCAAACTCGCGTGGGAGAAGCTCGTTGCGCTGTACGAGCAGCCTTCAGTCACCAACAAGATTATCTTGAAGAAGATGTACTTTCGGTGCCAGATGAAGGAAGGCGCGTCCATTGAGGAGCATCTGAAGCACATGAAGGACCTGACTGACAGGCTGGCAGCCATCAACGCTCCAGTGTCAGAGGAGGACCAGGTCGCGACTTTGCTCGGGAGTCTGCCATCCAGTTTCGGGACCCTTGTGACTACGCTGGAGAACCAGAAGGAGGAACTCAAGCTGGTTCAGGTACAGCAGGCGCTGCGGATGGAGGAACTGAAGCAGCAGAGTCAGGGGAAGTCTCCTAAGTCCCGCGGGGACACGGCGCTAGTGGGAGACAAGCAAGGGAGGAACAGCGGTGGAGGCGGCAAAGGACCGAAGTGCTACAACTGCAACTTGTTCGGCCACATTGCCAGGAACTGTCCGGAGAAGTCCAGAATGACGGCATCGGCGGGCGGCGGCAGCAAGGGAAAAACTTCCAAGAAGTCCCAGCATTCTGCAAAGAAGGCGAGTTCTACGCCGGAGGAGCCAGACGACGGGGACGCTGCGTTCGCTGTGGACACTGCTGGTGAGGGCTGGTTGATCGATTCGGGAGCATCACGACACATGACCAACAACAAGGATCTGCTGGAGAATTACCAGGAGTTCAAGGAGCCGGAGTTGGTAAAACTGGGGGACGGAAGAGCAGTCGAAGCATTAGGCATGGGTGATGCTTTAGTTGAAATGTGCGAGCTGAGTGAGCCTAGGAGAAGAGTGCGCATAGGGTCTGTACTTTTTGTGCCTAAGTTAGCAGGTAACCTGTTCTCAGTCAGGGCTGTTACGTCTAAGGGGTACGTAGTGCAGTTCGGGCACTCCAAGTGCTGGATTTACAACAGCAAAAAGGTGTTGTGTGGCATTGGCTCACTGGTCGGCAAGCTCTATCAACTGTGCTGCAAAGTGATTCCGTTGTGTGAGTGTGTTTCAGTGGCGACAGAGCCAGGTACGGAGGCGAACCTTTGGCATCAGCGCCTAGGTCACGTGAATGGCAAGCGGCTGAAAGAAATGGTGAAAGAACAGTCAGTGGAAGGTGTAAAAATCCCAAAAGAAGAAGAGTTGTCCTTTTGTGAGGGCTGCGTGGTTGGGAAGATGCACAAGCTGCCGTTCAAGCCTCTGGGAGAGATTCGCTCTACAAGAAAACTCCAGTTGGTGCACAGTGACGTGTGTGGTCCGATGCAGACTCAGTCCATCGGTGGTGCCAAGTACTTCATCACGTTCACGGATGACTATTCTCGGATCTGCGCAGTGTACTTCATGAAGCACAAGTCAGATGTGCTGGAGAAGTTCAAGGAATTCGAGGTGGATGCCACGAATGCACATGGTGACCGAATTGGAACTCTGAGAACGGACAATGGTGGAGAATATTGTTCAGATGAGTTCGAAGCGTATCTGAAACAGAGAAGAATTCGGCATCAGACGACGGTGTCTCATACTCCAGAGCAGAATGGAGTGGCGGAACGTCTCAATCGCACTCTGCAAGAATCGGCCAGAGCTATGTTGGCTCACGCAGGTCTACCGAAGAGTTTTTGGGCAGAAGCTGTAGCTACGGCGGCGTATGTGAGGAATCGGGTTCCGACCTCGGCGTTCAAAGTGGTGAAGACGCCTTACGAAATGTGGTTTGGAAGGAAGCCCAGCGTGAAACACCTTCGTGTTTTCGGCTGCATCGCCTACGCTCACACCCCGGACTCAAAGCGGAAGAAGCTTGATGGAAAAGCGAAGAAGTATCGCTTTGTCGGCTATGCCCGGTACCAGAAAGGCTTTCGCCTGTACGATGAAGAAACTCGGAAGGTGGTCACCTGCAGAGATGTTGTCTTCAATGAGCAGCAGTTCTCCTGGAACAAGCTGGAATTCGTGCCTGAGAAGGATGAGAAGCTCAATCCAGTGGGAGAAGAGAAGGAAGACACGGAGACGGAGACGGAGTCTGAAACGGAAGAAGAGGGTGAAGCTCAGAAGCCACGGAAATCCCAAAGAGAAGTGAAGAAGCCAGTGCGTTTTGGTCTGGATGAGTATGTGGGAAGTGCGCAGCACGTTTGCTACATTAGTCAAGTGCAAGAGCCCAACACCATCCAGGAAGCACTGAGTGGAGACCAGAAGAATGAGTGGAAGAAAGCGGCGGACTCGGAATACAACTCCCTCATGGAGAATGGAACTTGGGAGCTGGTGAAGCTGCCGGAAGGGCGGAAACCAGTGGGTTGCAAGTGGGTGTTTCGTGTCAAGTACCAAAGCAATGGGAAAGTTGACCGCTTCAAGGCTCGGTTGGTCGCTAAAGGCTACGCTCAAAAGTACGGGATTGACTATGAAGAAACCTTTGCACCGGTGGCTCGTTTCTCTTCTATTCGGACTTTGCTGGCATTCGCTGTCCAGTACGGAATGGAAATCCATCAAATGGATGTTGTCACAGCTTTCCTGAATGGAAACCTGGAAGAAGAAATTTACATGTCTCAGCCGGAGGGCTACGTGGAGCCAGGGAAGGAGCAGCTGGTGTGCAAGCTCAAGAAGTCCCTGTATGGGCTCAAGCAATCTCCGCGCTGCTGGAACAAAGCTTTTCGAGAGTACCTTGAGTCGGTGGGGTTCAAGCAAAGTGAAGCGGATCCCTGCATCTTCATTCGACTGGAAGGAGGGGAAATCGAAATCATCGCTGTGTACGTGGATGACCTGATCGTGGTGACTTTGACATCCAGAGTGATGAGGAAGCTGAAGGAGCAGTTGGCTCAGGGGTTCCAGATGAAAGACATGGGAGAGTTGCACTACTGTCTGGGAATCAGTGTGGAAATAAACAAGAAGATGCGTACTCTGACGCTGAATCAGTCCCAGTACATTCGGAACTTGGTGGAGCGACATGGTCTGAGTGAGGCGAAAGTTGTGTCTACTCCTGTAGATCTGAACATCAAGCTTCAGAAGGATGATGGAGTGAGCAAGCCTGTGGACAAGACTCAGTACCAATCGTTGGTGGGTGGACTGTTGTTCGCTGCGATGGCGACGCGTCCAGACATTGCACACGCAGTGGCCCTCGTGTCCAAGTTTAATTCGAATCCGACGGAGTCTCATCTCACAGCTGCAAAGCGGATCCTGTGCTACCTCAAAGGAACGGAGGACTTTGGAATCTGCTACGGAGAGACGGAGGAGAAATCTCTGGTTGGTTACTCGGATGCCAACTACGCAGGGGATGTGGATGATCGGCACTCCACGACTGGAAACGTGTTCATGTTGGCTGGTGGAGCAGTGAGCTGGCTTAGCAAGAAACAGCCAATCGTTGCGCTGTCTACGGCGGAAGCTGAGTACGTGGCAATCAGCCAAGCAGCTCAAGAAGTGATTTGGTTCCGGAAGATCTTCAAGGATCTTGGGAAGCCAGTGAATGGTCCTTTGGTTCTGTACGAAGACAACCAAGGCGCCATTGCAATTGCCAAGAACCCAGTTGGTCATGCGCGGACGAAGCACATCGACATACGTCATCACTTCATCAGAGAAGCGCTGCAAAAAGGGTTCGTCGACGTGAAGTTCTGTCCTACTGAGCACATGCTCGCAGACGGGTTCACTAAGCCGTTGACCAGAGCTCGGTTCGTGAGTCTTCGCTCAGCCATTGGAGTCAGAGAGCTGCACTCCAAACCCACCAATTAGTGGGAGTGTTGAGAGTAGAGTAGGAATTGGGGGTTTGAGTGATTACAGTAACCCATGTATGAGTTGCATGTTTGGTACCCTAGTTACTTGTAAGAGGGGAGGTATTTTGTCAAGTGCTTGCTAAACTCTTTTGGTAGTGTTCGCACCTTATTCGCTCTTGGCAATTTCGCCTGCACCTGCCCTTTTGCGTGTGAGTCATGTTTTTTATAATGGCTTGCTTTGTGTTGCGTCTGGGTTTCGTTTCGGTTATCCTGATTTTACAACACGCGCTCATTACTCTGTAAGCTGCAAAATCTTTTGCTATTACACTGGACAGATAAAATCGTACAACTGACAGTTGGTCTTTGAATTAGCTGACGAAAATAACTCTGCAAAATACCCATCTAACCTATCAATATTTTTAAACAACTTTTTCTGACCTAATTTTATGTGTAGAATCCGAATTTGAACAGGATTTTTCCATTTCCCCCCCTCAAGGCCCTCACTACCACAATAGAAGGAAGCAAAAAAAAAAAAAAAAGAAAAAAAGGGCGAAAAAAAAGAAAAAAAAAAAAAAAATTAGAACACATAATTATACACCACAAAAAAAAAGGAAAAAAAAAATAAAAAAAAAAACCCCCACGAAAAAAAAAAAAAAACAAAAAACCGGGAAAGAAGAGGAAGGGGGGCGCCGTGGACCCCCACAACCCAAAAAAAACAAAAAAAACGCAGGGGCGAGGGGGGAACGGGGACAGACCAGGAAGACGAGACGCAAGTAGGGGTGGAAAGAAAAAGAAAAAAAAAAAAAAGGGGGGGGGAAATTTTAAAGAAAAGATATGGTTCAATAAACGCGTTAAGCCTTAACTAGCAGTCTGCCAGTGGTACGGGGTGAAAGAGGGGATATTTGCGGGTAGGTTTCAGTATGGCAGCAACTTTCTGCCTCAACGTCGTTGACGAGATATAGGCCCATGAAGATGCTGGATTTGCCCTTTTTTGGCCTCTTTGGCTGAAAATAGCCTGGATCTCTGGGAAATGACGTCATTTTCGGAAAATTTTTTCGTCCCAAAAATCTTTGATCGATTTCAAGTATTTGTTTGTATGGGACCCCCGACCCACGACTTCGCCCTGTTTCGCAGTCGCTCGGCTAAATGCAGCATAATTTGACAGCAACTTCGTTTGCGGGATTTTCTTCAGAGCTACCCATCCTGTTACTCCAAATCCTTGATTAGGCTAAGCAAACGGACACACCTTACTTCCCTTTTCACACTTCGAAGCTTCGACTACTGAATAAAAACGTGGAGTTTATTTCGTGGACAATTTTATTCAAATTTGTAGAACGTTATGAATCAGCGGCATAATTCATCTGTGGAGCTGAGACACATTTATTTCGGCTAAGCGAAGATGATTTTGCATATTGTTTGATGACTTACCAGCTGATGTGACATAAATAAAATACGTTTCGGCCGCATACAGTAAATAAGAGGAGAATTTTAGTATGGTCAGTCTGCTTTGGCAGACTTGTCAGGCTTGTTATTTATATCTTGATCAAGCTCAAGCAGTCAAGCGGTCATTTCCAGCCGTTTTGTCGCTGGTCATTTGTTTGGACCTCAAAAGGACACTATTTTTTGCATTTTATTGCCACTTTTTCTTACATGTTTTGCAAAATTGGGCATATACAGGGTGTTTCATAATATACTCTCCGGATGTTTGTGCTTATATCTCCCCACCGGAGTGTCACATTCGAATGCGGTTTTTTGCGTTGAATAGCCAAGGCTTCAACGTTGATGCAGTCAAAATTTCAGCTTTCTAGGCCAACAGGAAGCGGCTGAAACAGCTCGATTTGCAAAGCGTCAATTTTCACACATTTTTGCAGGCGGCCAGGTACAGATCGGCTCCGGTTTTTCTCTCCCCAGTTTACCTAACCCAGTTCTCTCCTTAGTTTTCCTTCCGCAGTATTCCCCTCCCCAGTTTTTATCTGGAGCACAAGTTTCGGTAGAGTTTTTCCACCTCCATGCCACTTCTCTTGCAGATTCGAACATAGCAAACAGTGTTACAGCCAAAATTCGGTCATCCAAGCTTTTCCTTGGGACGCTGATGCCATGGTGATCAAACTGAAGTCTATCTTCGACAAGACTGCTCAAAAATGCATAAAAGTTAGCGTGGAATGATGAACAGACTTGAAAGAGCGAGAAAAAAGCGAAAATGCAAATCCGTTGCCCCGCCTCAGTGCCCTGCCTCCGTTTTGCGCCAAAAAAGGCGCCGCAACTTTGACCGCTTACAGCGCCATGACAATGCAACCTAGGAAGCTAAAATTTTGGCTGTTTCAACGTTGAAGCCTTGGCTATTCAACGCAAAAAACCGCATTCGAATGTGACACTCCGGTGGGGAGATATAAGCACAAACATCCGGAGAGTAAATTATGAAACACCCTGTAGTATACAATGACGTATAAAATACTACAATAACAGAAGTACATGCTTTTCTATGTACTGAAGTTTAGGAGTACATGGAAACAAAAGCAGAAGAAAAACGAGCAAAAGAAAGAAATTTGAAAGAAATTTTCAGTAGAAAAACAGATTTTCTTGCCTATTTTTAGGATGTTTCGCACGGCTACGGCCGTCCTGGGCATTGGCTCCAAGGTAAGACACGCTGAAAGTTGCAATTTCAGTCAAAAACTTACCGGAAGTTTACTCCGGTTGCATTTTTTGTCTAGATTGTGCAGGGCAGCCGTCAGTCCGTTCGCACGTTGATGCTGCAAGAGAATCATGGCATTCAGCTGCTGGAACAAGCGGGAATAAACGTGCCTTCCTATGGCGTTGCAAGAACACCGAAGGAGGCCTATGATATCACAGAAAGAATAGGTACATGTGCGAAAGTTAGATGGTTTCCTAAAGTCGCGGAAAGATATTTGCGTAAATTAGTAATTTTATATTAGGGGCGCATTTCGGAGGTAAAATGCACGCTTTTCCCATGATTTAGATTAGCCGCACGAGGGACATCACGTAATCTGGTTCCGAAGCGAACGAAGAAAGACTACTGTAGGTTAGGTACGCACGCGAGTTGCGTCGTCGTCTTCGTTTTTACAATGCACGTACGTACCGTAGTCTTCCTTCGTTCGCTTCGAGACCCGATCACGTGATGTCCCTCGTGCGGCTAATCTAAAGGATGGGAACAGCGTGGATTCGGTCCTCCTCTATTTACCTTTGCTCAAATGGATGAAGTCGCAGATCAATCAATCTTTCTTTTCCACGCACATATCATATACCGTATTTACCTATGCATAGCCCCATGGGGCTATGCGAAAATTGAGAGGTCCTATATGGGGCTATGCATAGGGGGGGGGGGGGGGGGCTATGCATAGGGCATTTTTTATGTTTTTGAGAGGTGCGCAGAGGCATATTTTTTAGGTCAAAAGCACGTGTTTTAGGGCATAATTGAGGTCAAAACAGGGTTATTCTAGTACAATACACCCCCAAGCAGGCTTATAGGCATCTTAGCTTGGTGTGGGAGTGGCTATGGGTAGCTTATGACCAGCTTATATAGGTAGGTTCAGGTACTCTACAGTACATATGGGGCTATGCATAGGGGGGGCTATGCATAGGGCATTTTTTATGTTTTGCCAATATGGGGCTATGCATAGGGGGGGGGCTATGCATAGGGGGGGGGCTATGCACAGGTAAATACGGTATATTCAACGGAAGGACGAACGGATAGCGCTGCGCACACGTAGTAGCGCTTTTTCTTGCAAAACTTGTCTATTTCGATGCTAACTTTGATTGAACTTTTTCTGCTAGTTTCTAAAGTTTTTTTTTAGGTGGTCAAGATTTTGTGATCAAAGCACAAGTGCTTGCTGGTGGCAGAGGGAAGGGAACCTTTGATTCCGGCCTGAAGGGAGGTGTACAGATAGTCTTCAAGTAAGAGCAGCAGCAGTAAGAGTAAGTACGTAAGGCAAGCATCGCTGGAAAAAAGGATGAAGACCAAGGGTGTGATCTATCTGGCGCCCTATAGCAGTAAATTTTATGCAATTTCGACAGGTTTTGCACATTCTCCCTGCAGATTGGCAGGGGGAAATTTTTAGTAGTATGAACTTTGGTCACAATAGTGTAAGATACTATAGTCTGGCGGTCTTGTTGGTTTAGGCAAGTCAACTATGCCATTCGCTCTCTCATGTTTCACACCCTTTCATTGTTTGCGGATAACTATGCATTTGCTTTTGTTTTGCAGTCCCTCTGAAGCGCAGGAGAAGGCGAATCTGATGCTGGGGCATAATCTGATCACGAAGCAGACAGACGAGAGAGGCCGACTGTGTCAGGAAGTGATGGTGTGTCAACGGCTGTTCCCCAGAAAGGAATACTATCTTAGTATCACTATGGAACGAGCCTTTGCGGTATGCTATGGTCTGGCCAGTAAGAGTTCGCTATTGCATTCTAGGCGCATTGCGTAAAATAAATTCACAAATACGGATTTTTGTCCGTGCTTCGTGTACTCTCCTATTTTAACAGAAGTACATATGCAAACTACGCAGGACGACGTGAGTCCCATAGTCAGCTCTCTCTGGCCAGACTATTGTAGTAGTATAGTAATGGACCAGTTGTGCTTTAACTTTTTTATGGTCGCGAGGTGGCCCTGGGCGGCTGAAATATCAAAGTCACGTGTTCACCCAGGCTGCTCTCTCATAACACAGTGTTTTTATCGAAATATTTCGTCCTCTCTGCGTGAAATCGTTCCTTTTGACGTTTCCTGGGTCGCAAGGTGGCCCCATGCACGGACATCGACGTGTCCGTGTATGTCACTCATGCGGCAAAGTTCTCATTTGCGTAAGATAGAAAGACAAGCTCGCGGCTTTATGTCCATTCTTTGCTTACTCCTATTGCCCTATTCTGTGTATTGCAGGGTCCAGTGATGATTGGTTCTAGTCAAGGCGGTGTTGACATCGAGGATGTTGCCAAATCTAATCCAGAAGCCATCATTACAAAGCCCATTGATATAAATGAGGTAACTAAATCCCAAATCATATTATTCATTTCTCACATTCCGCCGTACCGCCCTGTTGGTTCAGTTCATTGGTAGGTTTCTTCTTCTCCCGGGTTCGAATCCTCCCTGTTTCCTTCGCTTATGAGAAATAGGCCCATTTCACATTCATTCGTCCACGTAAACCGTGCCGCACTGTTGGTTCAGTGGTAGGTTTCCTCGCTTCGCCTCTCGGGCTCGAATCCTATATGTGCCTTTCCATCATGTTTTCCAGGGTTTGAGTGAATCGTTAGCAAGCCTACTGTATATCACATTCATTCCACATAGACCATTCCGCCCTGTTGGTTCAGTGGTAGGTTTCCTCGCTTCGCCTCTCGGGTTCGAATCCTACGTGTGCCTTTCCATCATGTTTTCCAGGGTTAGAGTGAATCGTTAGCAAGCCTACTGTATATCACATTCATTCCACATAGACCGTTCCGCCCTGTTGGCTCAGTGGTAGGTTTCCTCGCTTCGCCTCTCAATCCTATATGTGCCTTTCCATCATGTTTTCCAGGGTTTGAGTGAATCGTTAGCGGTGGAGATGGCGACGGATATGGGATTTCACCCGAGTTGCATACCGCAGGCGGCTGAGATTATGCAGAAGCTGTACAAACTCTTTCTACAGTCCGATTGCACGCTGCTGGAAATTAACCCGATGGCGGAGGATGTCTCGGGAAAAGGTAGGAGAAATGTACTGGAAGGGTAAGTTGGGGAAAGTTGGGACTAACCTGAAAAGAAAAGCACACATCGGCACGGTGTTAGCGGTGGGGTATGTAATTATTTTGGTAGATCTCCACACTATGGTGTGTGCTTTGGTGGTGTAGTTTTGTTTTGTAGTTTATGGGAGTGGGGTTATGGCTATGGGTGAGTGGGGGAGTGCTTTACATACCCCCAACTGACTCCAGGCCGATGTTTGGAAAGGAAACGCATGGTGTCGGAAAAATGAAATCTCCATAAGCTGCGCTTGGCGTACGCTTCATTATTTTACCTCCAATGTACGCATACCATGAGCCATACATAACTTTGAACTGGAACTTTGCCCTATTTCTGTCTTTTCAGTGTTCTGTATGGACGCCAAGGTTTTACTGGACGATAACGCGGGCTTTCGTCAGCAGAAGCTCTTCAGTCTGATGGATCGAGCGCAGGAGGACGAAATGGAGTTAAGAGCCGCGCGCGCAGATCTCAACTACATCCGACTCTTCGGAGATATCGGCTGCATGGGTATAGCAAAGGTGTTGTGGTGGTGCGTACAGTATGTAATCTTGATTTACAGATCATGTCATTCATTAGCGCGCTACACACGTGGTGAGTAAACTCAAGGTGAATTCACGCTAAGTTTGAACTTCGAGTTTCATTTTTTGTGTAGAGCATCTTCACTTGCTCCCACGCACAAAATTTTTCTCAACGTGTTCACACGTGGTGAGTTTCAAACTCACGGTGAATTCACCGGGGTCCCTATGCTTCATCACATACTTTAGGGGCTCCTCTTTCAAATGAGCTATTTGGTTCATCATTTTCTGGAACAGCAAATTCAAAACAGCTTAGGTGGCCGGGTTAACCCCATAGTACCCTATTCTTGGCCCAATCCAATTGAATTTGTATGCCATGTTTCAGTTAACGGTGCTGGCTTAGCAATGGCTACTATGGACATTATCAAGCTGCACGGTGGAGAACCCGCGAATTTCCTCGATGTAGGAGGAGGAGCAACTGTTGAACAGGTATTATCACCCCCTGTTCACTCAATATCCTCTGCTGTCCTAGATGGCAGAGTGGTCCAAAGCGCCGCTCTGACGAGATCCTGACGGGTAGTGGTTCGAATCTCTGCAGGTGACAGAAGCCTTCAACATTATCACGTCGGACAAACACGTGCATTCGGTGCTGGTGAATATTTTCGGCGGTATCATGCGATGTGACGTCATAGCTCAGGGCATCATCAGAGCCGCAAAAGAGCTCAAAATCGCTGTGCCAATTGTATGCAGGCTGCAAGGTAAGTAAACTGGTGAAATTGTGATGTTTTATTCTTTTTGAATGCAGGAAACATCATTTGTTGGATTGCTTGGAATCGCTCAATAAGGGTTGGTTGCGGTATGGCGGGGTTCTATGACAAATTTGACTACCTCACAAAAAAATTTGAGTGGCCAAAATATGACGGTGATAGTCCTTTGAAAGGTAACGTATTCAACGCTAAAAAGAAACTAAACTGACCATTTTCATCAGGCGTTTGACTTGCCTCTTGGTGGTCCAATTTGTCCCCATTTTTACCATGGCTTAGAACGGTATATATAGGGTGCTGTGGGGTAAACCCGGCCACCTAAGCTCCTTTGAACTTGCTGTTTAGCAAATGATGAACCAAACAGCTCATTTGAAAGAGGAGAGTTTCCAGGACCGATTGATATTATATTTGTCTCAATCGGTCCATTGGTTGCTGAGGTATGCAACCCTGTAACTTAGGAGGCCGGATTTTCCCACGGCCCGCCGGGTTTACCCCACAGTACCCTACCTTTTGTTCTTGCTGCAGGCACGCAGGTAGACGACGCCAAAGCGCTGATAGCCGCGAGTCAGCTGCGTATTTTGGCGTGCGAAAACCTGGACGAAGCTGCGAAAATGGCCGTGAAACTCGCGACCATCGTCTCGCTGGCACGAGAGGCCGCGGTTGACGTAAAATTTGAACTGCCCATCTGAACCCTGTAAGCCGAAGTTGACGTAAAATTTGAACTGCCCATCTGAATCCTGTGCAGCAATGTGTGTTGGCCTATCTATGGAACGGCAACGTAGGTAATACTTTATTGGACGGACAACTCGAATTCAAGGTCCGAAATGCGCGCTCGCTCCAGATATGAGGACGGAGTCAGAGTTTTTTCTTTTTCTCCGCTAGGGGGAAAGAGTTTCTTTTTCTCCGCTAGGGGGAAAGCGTTTCTTTTTCTCCGCTAGGGGGACTGAGTGCGTTTCGAGTCTTGAATACGGCTTGAGCTGGCTTGGCTATAGGTGTGGTTGAAATAAAATAAGGGTCGGCATTGGGTTGGAAAGTGTCAAATCAAAATATGGGTTATGCTTTGAGCGATTGATAAACAGATGGTGCTTTACCGTAACGCACCACCTGCTAATCGGTCCCTCAAGTATAAGTTTTGGCATTTTGCTACGCCGGTCTTTATTTCAACCACACCTATCTATTGCTCTCGCCTCTTGTGGTCCGTTTGCGGTGAGTGTATAGCCTACAATCTTTCATGTGCTTTGCGTTGCTCTCTGCTTTTATGTGTTTGCATGTCCTTTGTACATACTGTACAACTGTCTGCTTCTTTTCATGAAAGGTTTGGTTCGAGATACTAGATGATATTCTACATTACACGGTAGTATCACCAAGTCGTACAAAAGTGGAACAGGTTGTAATTAGGCCTATGTTGTTATAGAATGGTATGTGTGTGTTAAATTGTGTGAACTAGCTGGCTAGAATTTCGTAAATACCGTAGCAGTGTAGCTTGTCTGATTTTGTGTACATACAGTATCAGTGTCTTGAGTCTTGCTTATCGAGCTGTTTATGATTGTTGTGCAAAAATGTGCGTGGCTAGGTTTTGCTTTTGATACCAGTGACAGAAACTAACTGATGAAACGTGAATACTAGCAGAGGTGTACGTACTACTCGTACGTGTGTATACGTACATACAGTTGTATATAGATTTGTTCATAGCAAAGGACAAGGTAGCGTCTGGTAGCTAGCCCGATGAATTATGGTACTACTGTTTTTTTATAAAGTACGATAATATTGAGAGATTCATAGTCGAAGAACTTAGCTCAATTGTTATTCATATCTAGTGATGAAGTCGAAATGTGTTTGTAGACTCAGTAGTTACTACACCTTAAAGTTTATGTCCGAAGTCTCCAGAGTAAGTTCGTAGTCTCCAGAGTAAGTTCGACGAGTAAGTAAGTTGAGTCTCCAGAGTAAGTTCGACGTTATTTTTACCGTAACCATACTGTGCTTGCCCAGTAAAGAGTTTTAACTAAGCTTTTGGCTTTCTACAACGTGTTTGAGCTTCTATCTGTTGCTAAGCATTGATCTCTTGCAAAGCATACCTCTTAAAAAATAGCAAACCTGATAGCATTTATCGGTCGGTCGGATATTATCAAGATCTTGACAGAACCGCTAAGAAACAGGGTAGCGGCATACTCGCTAAGGTAAATTGGCAAACTGGTCTTGCCAATTCATTTGGCACGGCTAACCCTTGGACTATAATTTGAAAAAATTTGCCAATTATTGGATAGCCTAATTGGCAGAATGATTTTGATTGCCAACTAGTTGGAAAAAATTCAAATAAAGTCAAACCTGCGCCTGCCTTGCATGGAAACAATCGCATGCACCAAGAATTTGTGACTTCTTGGTCGCACCACACGTGCAAGTACGTATGATTGGTTAGGGTACCTTGGGGTAAATCCGGCCACCCGTTGGTGGGTGGTCAGGTTTTCGCTCACGGTTCCCTACTACTGCTGCACTGAAAAATGTGTATTTTTGTTGCAGTTTATGCACTTTTTGGTCTGTGCTTCAAGCTAACCTACAATCATGCTGCCATTAGTGGACCATATCCCAGTATCAGTGTTAGCCGACATTCCTGATAGCTGCCAACAAATTGTGATTCTGGGACCCAAGTCCTTTCTTAAAGACAATCTGCAATATGCACAGGTGGAGAAAGTTTGTGGACAGACTATCAATGGACAGACATTTGCGTTGCTCCAAACAAAGCTAGCGGATAATGGCCACGTGACCTATTTGAACCATGTGCAGGTAAGTGATAAAGTTCGCAAGCGCTGAAGAAATAGGTGATAGGGTACTGCGGGGTAAACCGGACCATGGAAAAATCCGACCATCCAAGTTTCAGGGCTGCATCCTCAGCAACCAATTGACCGATTGAGACACGCATATGGGCTAATATCAATTAATTTCTTGAACTCTCCTGTTTCGAATGAGCTACTCATCATTTGCTGAAACGGCAAGTTCAAAAAAGCTTAGATGGTCGGGTTTTCCCCACAGTACCCTACTGCCAAGAATGCATAAGAAATTCGAGATTCTCGCTTTGAACCAAATCTTTTCTTGATAACACGAGAATCTCGGAACCTCTTATTCATTCGTGATACATACTGTGACTTGACGACTTCTTATTTTGCACTATTATGACGCGCCGCGTTCCGTATGGCGATGGGACCGAACGGAAATCGAACCCGCTTCCCTCGGTCACAGCTGTGGACTAGGCACACCACCAAGTACCGGTCGGACAGATTGGCTAAACTCGCCTTACATACCAAGAACTATTATACGTACACTACTGGCCTCGGACGCTATTGTCATACGTACGCAGTACGTACGTTACATTATTCTGCCTTATTATACAGCTTCTTGGCCTTAGTCCCGAGAGTGTCTCTCGTCACAACAGCCCTGCGCAGCCTCACTTGATCACGAAACTGCTGAAGGGATCATCCTTTATCTCCAAGGACAAGGACGTCTGCATAGTTTTGGCAATGGATGGCGGAAATTTGTTGGCCAGCGTGTGTGCAGTTGCAAGGGCTTTTCCGCTGTACTCGAAGAAAACCACCAAGCAAGGCGGGCTCAGGTCACTGAGAATAGGGCTGCTCAGTCCAACTGTGAATGGAGAGGTATGTAACGGGCTGTTTTAGGCTTAGGCCTTCGCAAAAATGGGATTCGTTAACCCCTCCTCTATTGCGTTGGTCGCCCGCGACCAAACGCAATCCCCCTGACGAAATCGACAAAGTGTCTAATACGCCATCTGAGGTTCACTGGTAGCATATTTTGGAAAAATTGCTTGAAAAAATGCGATCGCATGCGATACTAATGTGATAGTCATGCGATACTAGTGCAATCGCACATTTTGGTCGCCCTAGGTCGCATTGTGGTCGCAGCGACCATCGAATTAGAGGAGGGGTTAACACATACCCCATCTTCCCGTCGTTGTTGTGAAAGTACACGGTTACTGTCTTGTCTACGTACTGTTGTCAACTGACGAAACTGATGTTTCATAAAGAGCATATGTAAATGAGAGACGTGATGCCTCCTATCTGGTTTCTACGCCGTCCATGCCATGAGCATGGATAGCCGTATTATTTGAAAGCGCTTATGAACACATCATGGCGCTGTGAAATCTCCATTAACACATACCGCACTGGCCCGTCATTGTTGTCAACAAGTTTCTAAGCTCTTGATACTTTTTGTCAGTTTGTTGACAACAGATATATGGGAATTGTCACTTTGTTGTTATGTATGTACCTTGTTGCGGAAACGACAACAAAGTGGCAACAAACTGACAATTCCCAATGTTCGTTGCCATCAAACGGACGGCCAACCGACAACAGTTCAGCTACTTGTTGACAACAATGACGGGCTGGTGCGGTATGTGTTAACTCTGGGTTTTCGTATTCTTGCAGGAAATTGACGCCTTGGACGTAGTCTTTTTTAAAGGGTGATGCGGCAATCAGGTTTCCTATTCTGACAAATAATACGTGCATACATTGATGTACAGTCTTATTCAGATTTTGTGCTGAATCAATTCTTGCGGTTCCCATGGGATAGAATTGACTCAGCGTAAAATCACAGGGTGGAATCAAAAAACTAGCGCTAGCACTCGTGCTTGGAACAGTCGAGTAGTTGATCAAGGGTAAGATAGAATAATTTGTTTTGCCGCACCCCCCTTTTACTGACATGGTCTACGCCGTTCGGCATACTGCTCGACTTGTGGACATGCCGTGTTGTGAGCTGAATACAGATGCATTCGTGGAGGAAGCAAGAATTATGGCTGCGGAAATGGGAGAACCTGTACAGATCAGAGAGATTCAGGTTAGCGCCTAAGGAGAGTTCAAAAGTAGGGTACGTGTGGGATAAATCCGGTGCCGGCCACCTAAGGCCCTTTGAACTTTTTGCTTCAGCAATAGCTCATTCGAAAAAGGAAAGTGCAAGGAATCGATTGATTAACACTTGTCTCAATCGGTTCATGGATTGCTGAGATGTTCAGCTTCAGCCATAAGGCTAAGGTGCCGGATTTTCCCATGGCCGGATGATTTACCCAATAGTACCCTATTCATGAATTACGCTAACAGAAACCTCTCCAAGGAAACTGCCCATGTGATATGTAGATTTGTTCAACAGTTTGACCCCTAACCCGAACCTTCGCGAGTTGCTTTCCACACCAACCCTTCCCAAATTCTCTTTCTGCCAAAGTTACCAGATGTGTCCACAAGAAATCATATTTGTATTGCTGTTGTTGCATAGGGTAAAGATTTGGACCGGATGGGGTTCGGCGGTATTTGGCACGTGGGAAAATGCGCGGAATTCCCGCCTTCCTTTGTCGTCCTGAGTTACACGCCGTCGCACGCCACGGATACGTACTGTCTTGTGGGAAAGGGCATCGTCTTTGATACGGGAGGCATGCAGATCAAGACGAAGACCGGAATGCCAGGTGAGTTACGTATGTGTTGTTTGTTGGTGCTGGTTTCCAGGGTACCATGGGATAAACTCGGCCATGGATAAATCCGACCACCTCAGTTTTAAGGCTGTATATCACAGCAACCAATGGACCGATTGAGACATGTGCATGTGTATGATATCAATCGATTCCTTGAACTATCATTATTCAAATAAGCTACTATTTGGTTCATTATTTTGCGCAAAGGGCTTTGTTTACCCCACGGAACCTTATACAACACCGCGAACACTCTTAGGTCGCCGTATGTACAATGGCGAAGCTCGAGCCCGGGACCTCAAGCATAGTAGGCAGATGCCTTATCCACTGAGACACGGGACTCCCACATACTGTAGTCTAACCAGCAAGAGTTCGCTAATGGCATTCAAGGCGCGTTGCGTAAAATACATAGATTCACAAATGCGGAAATTTTCTATCCGTGCTTCGCGTACTCCTATTTTGCAGAAGCACATGCAAACTACGCAGTACGACTTGAGTCCCATAGCGAACTCTCTCTGACCAGACTATGGACGATATGCGGTAACGCGATTGGGTTGGTCGATACCGACCCCGCGGTATTTAGTGAAAGTTTGGATCGGTGTCTGCGGGGTCGTCGACGTCATTTGTTGTCAATTCTTCTTTTCACTCGCTCCTTTTTTGCTCCCAGATGATTGAGCAAGGTCGACGACCCCGCAGACACCGATCCAAACATTCATTAAATACCGCGGGGTCGCTATCGACCAACCCAGTCGCGTTACCGCATATCGTCCATAGTATTCATCTCCAATGCGAGCTGTATGCCAAATAATGCACTCCGATTTCTGCCGGCAGGCATGAAGCGTGACATGGGGGGCGCCGCGGCCGTGATGCATGCGTTCCGGCTGCTCATCCGGGCCGGATTTCGCCAGCGACTGCACTGTCTCCTCTGTCTCGCCGAGAATATGGTGGGTCCGGGCGCCCTGAAGCCGGATGACGTCATCCAGATGCTGTCCGGCCGGAGTGTGGAAGTGAACAACACGGATGCGGAAGGACGACTGGTACTCGCTGACGGCTGCTTCTACGCTAAGGATACGTTGAAGGTATGCATTGGGGGGTGGTGGGGGTGGGGTAAACCCGGCCATGGGGTAAATCCGGCCACCAATGCTCCTTTGAACTAGCTGTTTCAGCAAATGATGAACCAAATAGCTCTTTTGAAAGAGGAGAGTTCAAGGAATCGATTGAAATACACTCGGTCCATTGGTTGCTGAGATATACAGCCCTGAAACTTTAGGTGTCCGGATTTTCCCATGGCCGGGTTTAACCCATAGTACCCCTATTTCCTTTGAAAATTACAAGATTGTTCTTCAACTAGCGCATAGGCCACGTATAGACACCGGCGCACTTATGTGTGCAATGTGCATGCGCTTTGATGAGAAGAGCTGCTGGTCTTACGTATCTTCAAGGGACTACCGTATTTTTGGGTGTATATCCCCCCCCCCCTGAGTATATCCCCCCCCCCCCCCCCCCCAGTGTATAACCCCCCATGGGCAAAACATAAATTTTGCCCTGTGTTTATCCCCCCTGGTGTATAACCCCCCATGTACAGGAAGGTACCTAGCCTACCTATGTAAGCTGGTCAATAGCTAGCTATAGCTACTCCTACACCAAGCTACTATGCCTATAAGCTTAGCTGAGCACGTTTTGTACTAGAATAACCCTGTTTTGACCGCGATTAGCCCTAAAACACGTACTTTTGACCTCAAAAACATGCCTCTACACACCTCTCAAAAACATAAATTTTGTCCCATGTATATCCCCCCCCCCCCCCCCCCAGTGTATATCCCCCCCCCCAGTGTATAACCCCCCATCAGACCTCTCGATTTTTGTATAGCCCCATGGGGCTATACACCCAAAAATACGTTGTCTATGCGCGCTGCCCAGAGTGAGTTCGAGGCTATGGAACTTAGCCCGTGCTGCGCAGCTTATGTGTACTCTTGCAGAATAGGAGAACGTGAAGCATGGATAGAAATGCGCATTTGTCTTTTTTACGCAATACGACTTGAGCTCCTTGGAGAACTGTTAGTACCTATAATTTAGCCTATGTACGTCCGGTATGTGCCATGGTAACGTATTACAGCTGCTTGTGTTGTAGTACACTACATAGCATAGCATGCCTACACAAATGCCTAAAAGTGTTGATAGGCAAGGTTTATCGTTGCTGGCTTCACTTCTTCTTTCGCGCACACGTATTGTGCAGTATTTTGTCACCCCAAAAATTGAGGTTATTTTTAGATTAGTTTTCGTATGCAGGCTGGGCTACATAATTATGCAATAGAGCAGGTCAAAGCAAATGTTTATGGCAGCTGCTACTTGTTTATGATGCATGCATAGTATGTACGACAGTACACAGTGAGAGCGATAGCATTTGGCTTTTGTTTGCGCTCTGGGCCTTTCTCCGCTAGCTAGGCTACACGTGCGATGAGGCCATTAAACAGCTGATTGACATTAGACAAGGCTAGACATAAGGTCTTTAGAATAAATGTGTACGTATACATACGTACTGTATATGTACGTATGTATGTACTGTGTAGGTATGTATCGACATTTTGGTTACAAAAGCGCAAGTTGTAAGTTTGACCGGTCAGCCCAGGTTGAGTAGTACAGTATGTACAAGAATAATATAAGCTTATATTATTCTTGGTATGTATGTATACATCTACAAACGCAAACATGCACGGTACTAGGCCAGAAAGGAGTTTAATTTCACCCCGCGGTGGGAGTGGGACTCGAACTCAGACCCCTCGCTAACCGGCTATTCTACTCTACCAATCAACCAACTGAGCTACTGTACACGGTTGGGCATGACGCCGGAAACTTATTAGACTTTCCTTTGTGAAACTGTAAAGGGAATTTGCTAGTTTTGCCAAGGAATTTTAACCCTGGACCTCTCGCTTTCCAGGCGAGCTCCCTAAACCGTTGCGAACACACATTTTCCTAACACACATTTTCCTAACACACATTCCAAACACACATTTTCCTGACACAATTTTCCTTGCTGCAGGCAAACGTGATCATAGATTTGGCGACGTTAACCGGTGCCCAAGCCGGTGCCACTGGGAACCAGCACGGCGCAGTGGTGACGAATAGCGACGCGTGGGAGCGACACGCCACTGCCGCCGGTCGGCATTCCGGCGACTTAACCCATCCCCTACCCTACGCGCCCGATCTCCACTTTGAACTGCTCAAGGGCCGCTTTTTGGGTTGGGACTACTGTGTCTCTGTTTGGAAAGTTTGAATCGGGATGGGGATACAATTTGAGGGGTTGAGAAATTTTTGGGGATGTGACCTTTAAAGATTAAGGAGGGTTACGGTAGCTCGTTTAAAGGGTGCAGTCATCTGCTTTTTCTGAAGGCTATTCACAAATTGCGCTGAAATTATTGGGTGGTCGCGAGCTAAACCGCTCTGTTTTCAGTGCGTTTTTTGATCGGTTCCGACCGCGGGTGTTGGAGGAGTTAGCGCGATCAAAAACGTCACTGAAAGAGCACAAACAGAGGGGGTCAGTTCGTGACCACTCATAAATTCTTAGCGCAAATAGTAGGTAGGATACTGTGGGGTAAACCCGGACACCCAATAATGTCTCAGCAACCATAAGACCAAGTATTCTACCAATCGATTCCTTGAACTCTCCTCTTTCAAATGCGCTACCGTGTTCATCATTTGTTGAAGCGGCAAGTTAAAAAAAGCTTACGGTGTCCGGGTTTACCCCGTGTCCGGGTTTTTTACCCCACAGCACCCTATATAGGGTTCTCGAGCCTAAAAACTGGCCCTTTTTCACTTCTGCCGTTGCTGACATGAAGAATTCTGCGCTGGGAAAAACGGAAGCGGGCGCTGCCGTTGCGGCGCTTTTCATCGCCGCGCACATGGACTTTCCGAAGGAAAGCAACGTGGTGTGGCTGCACGTGGATATGGCCGCGCCTGCGCACGTCGCGGATAGGGCCACCGGCTACGGCCCCGCGCTCTTGGCGTCCCTTTTGGGCCGCGAAACGGCCGTGCCCTGCCTGCTGAAGTACGCGCCGCCCTACGACTTTGCTACCGTAGGAAAATCGGTTTAGAGGAGTTGGTGAAAGAAAATGGTTCCTGATTTTTGTTCGTGATAGCATTGATTGAAAATAGGGTTGATAAAAAGCACTATTTGTTTGCTGTTTTTATGACATGTGTTATTGGTACGTTGCCTTACTCGATAATGGGCGATTATAAATGACCCAAATGAGAGCCTGCCTGTGGTGCACCTGGTGATTTTATGAGCTGCTATTATTTTGAATTATGGCAATAAATTATTTACGTTTTCCAACATGTGATTCCAACATATCAATATTTACGTTCTCCAACATGTGATTCCAACATTATCATCAGTACACTACACATGATATTGCGGGGGCAGCTCAGGCAAGCGGCATCAGGCTCCAGTGCGGATTAGCACTTAAAGGTGCGAGCTGGGCTTAGCTTGCTTCTTTTCCTCTTACACCATCCTTATGATATGATCGAATTGGCAAAAAACAAACAACTCTAGTGTGATGCTGCTACGCCATAAAGTTGCGTTTTATTGTTCTTTCAAACGCGCAATACGTATAGTGCAGGAGGCCTCTAGGGCTTTAACTAGCGGGTCTAACTGCTTCAGTATACTGATAAGAAGTGCAAACAGTTTTAGCTGCATAAATTATTACAGACCGGCTAATGCCTAAGCCGTGTATGATACTGCTTAGCTTAGACTCTTTTTCTCGTGTGTTGTGTGGCCTATAGCAACTGTCCGTCTAATGCTTATTTATTTGCGATTGCAATGGGAGTGTTGTAGAGTTACTGACTGATTAGCCAGCTTGTTTGAAGTTTCAGCAGGAAGATATAATCGTCATTTTTGCTTTTCTTCTCTGTTCATATTTTATCACCTGCTCGACACCTATTATAATACACATTGCTTCAGTCGGTGTCAAGCACTCAGCAGTAAATGTTGCTTTTCTATTGCCATGAGGCGCAAAATACTATGTATGTGGGTTACTGTATCACGTGTTTTCCACATGACTGGGCCATTGTCAATTTTCAGCACTCAATCTATGATACTAGGTGTTAGGGTACATGTTTGATAAGCCAAAAAAATACCAGTTCTCGAGTTTTTGGGTGGTTTTCGTGCGTTACCTACCTATACGTATTTCTTTTCTTGCAAAGAAACGGTTTTTGCTGCCGCCCAGCAGGCATAAAACCTTCTGGGCGAAAAAAGCGAAAATCCGGGACGAATTTTCTTTTATTTGGGGCAACAATCTGTCACTACCTGATGGGTGCAAGATTGCTTTTTTCAATGCCTTATTATGCGCCGAGTCAGTAGTGGTAAGATACGTATTTAAAAACAAATTTTCGGTTTTCTCCGTCCGTATTTATTTTTGTCAACTAACTTCAAGAATATATTGTCAACAAAAACTAGTGGCCATTGATTGATATCAACGAAATTGGAGTGACGTTTCAATGAAATTTTTACTATTTTGAAGCAATACTAAAATGTTCCAATGACCATTGGTGTGCTGTGCCGTGAAATCAATAAATATTGAAGAACCATGATAATATTGCACTTGTAAATCGAACATTTACAAGTGGTTATAGGCAATAGAGAACTTGACAACGACTGTAAAAAAAACTTAACCCTTCACGGACTAACTGAGAAACTGCAGCTATGGCGGCGATCGGAATTGTGGATTGGATCGTGTTCGCCATATTCCTCATCTTATCCATGTGTGTGGGCGTGTACCACGCGTGGAAGGGTGCACGGATCACAAAGAAGAAGAAAACCTCGCGAACGGAAGAATATCTGATGGGCGGCAGGAAGATGCCCATCTTTCCCATCGCTCTCTCCATCATGTCCACGTTTCTGTCGGGAATTTCGCTTTTGGGAGCGCCGGCGGAAGTTTATCGAAGGGGTACGGTAAGAAACAGGGTGTGTGGAATAAAAAAGCGGACAGTGGGAAGGAAAATCTGAACACCGTGGCTATTCTTATGGGTCGTGACCAAAAAAGCTTTTCGTGCATATTAGTTCTACACAACCCCATCCAAAGCTTGGTGTTCATCTTAACCCCTATCCAACTTTGCAACACAGCATCGCACTTTACAAAAAAGTTTGGGACAAACGAGCTCACTCCGGGGGGGGGGGGGGGGAGGCAGCGACAACAACAAAATCTTGCGAAGGGTTACCTCCTTTAAATTGCTATCAAGAATAAATAATAAGCCAAGAGTACGGTACCGCCATTTCAGGGATGCTCTTCTGGGTGTACGAGATCGTGGGGAGTGTGGCGCTGTTCATCAGTGGTTACTTTTTCGTGCCCATCTTCTACAAACTGCAGTACATCAGCGTGTACCAGTACTTCGAGGAGCGGTTCAACTCGCGCCTCCTCCGCCAGATCTCCTCCGCCTTCTTCCTCCTCTCCACTCTCTTCTACGTCGCCATCGTCATGTACGCGCCAGCAGTCGCCCTCGGAGGTACGTATGTATGTACATATTAGCCTTACCCTGTAGCAGTACGTGTGCTACCGCGTCGCCTCCCTCCTATCGACCGCAGCAGTGGCCCTGGGAGGTATATTACATTAGCTTTACTAGTTAGCCTTACTAGTTACGGACTACTATGTAGTTAGTTAGCTTTACCTACTATTAGCCTTACTTATATTAGCCTTATTAGTCGAGAAGGAAAACTTGCCGGATGTGCCAGGGAATCGAACACTGGACCTCTCGCGTACCAGGCGAGTGCCTTAACCATTTGACTACACACCCGGACGACCTCAGTCGCACAATTTTCCCTCTTAAACCTGCCTTTAGGCGTGACCCAGCTGCCGATCTGGCCGTTCGTCATCTCCATCGGCCTGGTCTGCACCTTCTACACCACCATCGGAGGCCTGAAAGCCGTCGTATGGACGTCGGCCATCCAGAGCGGCTTCATGTACGCGGGTGTGGCCATCGTGATCATTAAAGGCGCGATCGACTCCGGCGGTTTCAAGCAGGTGTGGGACATTAACGCGGCGACCGGCCGCTTCGCCCCCCTCGCCTACGTGGACTTCAACCCCGTGCAGTACATGTCGCTGTGGACGACCATCTTCGGCGGCACGGCCTTCTGGATGAGTCTGTTCGGCCTGAATCAGATGGCCATGCAGCGCTACACGAGTCTGCCCAGCCTGCGGCACGCCTACATCGTGATCGGCATCACGGCCCCGGCCTACATCATACTGGGCAGCTTCTGCTGCCTCATTGGCATCATCATGGTCGCCTATTTCAACCATTGCGATCCGATGGTCACGGGGGAAATTCGGTCCATCGATCAGCTGGTGATTCTATTGGTGGCTAAAATTCTGGGCATGTTGCCAGGTCTGCCAGGCTTGTTCTTGGCCTGTCTCTTCTCCGGAACTCTGAGCACGGTCAGTAGCGGTATCAATTCCATGGCAGGTGAGTTTAGATGTGGCGGTTTGTGTACGGTAGGGAAGGAGGGAAATGCGGGTAAAAACGGACAGGAGGGGAGAAAACGGGGACGTTCTTAATACCAAGCTTTTGTTTTGACAATTACTAACGTCGTACGGTAGGAAGGTACATACTACTTTACTGGATCGGGTGGGTTTTACTAATTTTCCGACTGTCCGAATTTACCCCGTAGTACCCTATGTTGAACTTTGTGTACGTACGTGCATGCACTACTGTTATTTCTTGTCCTTGCCCTTTATTGAACAACATTTAGCCTATGCAATTAAACCAGAAAAATCCCAAAAAAACTACTTCAGTATTTTTCCATCCAACCCAACTAATAAACCAAACCGTTTGACATTTTATTTTGCGCAAAATACAGGGTGTCTCATGATAAACCGAACACTTTTCCGTGCATGTAACTCTGGAACCACACGTTAGATTTTCATGCGGTTATTTGTATTTATTAGCCAAGGCTTCAACTAAGATGTGTACAAAATTTTAGCTTCGTAGGTCCAGTGGAAGGTGCTCAAACACCTTCTTTCTCCGGCGGTAAAAAACGAGGGTTTTTCGAACTGGTAGTGCCGATTTAGGGGTCTTTTGTGCATGGGTCCAAGATAAAATTAGTCTCGTAATGAAAAAAGAGGTCCCAAAATGCTAGAAAATGTGTATCTCATGCATTATTTCCAGTGCCACCATAGCAAACGCTTGGAACAGGGTATTTTGAAAAATTAAGCCCGAAATTTTTCTCCATACTGAAGAAAAACGTTGATTTTGAGCTTTGAGATTCAAACCGTCGCAACTTCTGAAGTATGTGGAGAAAATAGTTGAAATTTTGTACAAACTTAAGTTGAAGCCTTGGCTACTAAATACAAAAAACCGCATGAAAATCTAACGTGTGGTTCCAGAGTTACATGCACGGAAAAGTGTTCGGTTTATTTTGAGACACTCTGTATATCTCACTTTTTTCAGCCGTCACATGGGAGGATTTCCTGAAGAAGAAATACAACATGATCCTGACGGACAATCAGCAGGCGAACCTGAGCAAGGTCATGGTCTGCTGTTACGGTTTCATCGCCATGGGCCTGACCTTCGCCGCCGGGCCTATCGGAGGCCTGATCAAGGCCGCCATCAACGTACTCGGCACGCTGTCGGGGCCTTTGGTCGGCCTATTTTTCCTAGGCGTTTTCGTGCCGGGAGCCAACAAACAGGGCGCTTTCGTGAGCGTGATCATCAGCGCGCTCCTTTGCTGCTGGCTGTGCATCGGAAACATCATTTCCGCGCCTTACGGACCCTACATTTTGCCGTTGGAAAACGACAACTGTCCAGCCAACACCACCTTCTTTCACAACGTATCGACCTACTACAACGCGAAGCTTCACTACGGCCTGCAAAGCGTTCCCTGGCCCTATCGGCTCTCGACCTACCTCTACCCGTTGTTGGGCATCATTTTGGTGGTGGTCATTGGATGGGCGGTGAGTTTGGTTTGGAAGGACAGTCCACCGAAGCCGAAAAAGGTTAAGGCCATGGAGAGCGCAGAGGATGAGGAGAGCGATGAAGAGGAGGGAAAAATGCTGTTGGACCCGGATAAGTATACGTTTGTGGGTAGATTAAGGCGGAAGCGAGCGCACAGGGAAAGCAGGGAAATTCAGTTGAAGGAGTTGGTGGCCAATGGGAAGGGGGAGGTTGAGGAGAACGGGCCGCCTATGGCGTAGATGAGTTGCGCGCAAATACCGTACAGTACTGGTATTAGCCTTACCCTATAGCAATAGTCTGCGCACAGAGAAAGCAGGGAAATTCAGTTGAAGCAGTTGGTTTGGCAGGGGAATGGTCCAGCGCCGGCTGAGGCGTAGATGAGTTGCGGGCAGATACAGTAGTGGGATTAGCCTTACCCTATAGCAATAGTCTAGGCGCATGCGATAATGTTACTATCGCGTGTTGCGTTACTGTCCGAGCGACCCATTGCAGCAATAATTATCTACTGATTTACACAGTTGCGTACATAGTTTGTATGTGGCATGTTAGAATTGCTATCGGGTAAGGCAAATACTGGAGAAATTGTCAGTTAACCCTTTCTGGACATGGGGTGGCCAGGTGCTGCTATGGTTTCTGGTCCTGAAGGTTGCATAGAAGAAGGGTTGAAGGGAAAGTTGGTAACCCGTCGCGAAACTTAGGGTGTGACGTGACGAGCTTCTTCTTGCTTTGTTTCGTTGAATTTTTGACAATGGGTTACATAAGATTTTGTGGTTTTGTCTATTAAAATCGTACATAGCCTACCTACGTACACGTACCTAAACGTTCCTAAACTGTACGTACACGTATGTAGCCTAGTCGTCAATAATAATTTTCCATGAATGAATTTTTCATGTTTTTATGTTTTCTTAGCAAGAGCTTGTTATTAGCATGTGCTAGTGCTACATACAGTATGTGATAAATTGCTAGTATATCCCGGTTATTTCTGTGCTTTTGCTGATGAAAACTGCTAAAGGGAACAGGGCAGTACCGGATGGAAAAAAGCGTCCTATTAGTCCTTTTATTGTCGTATAACATGGCGCAGATGATACCAAACGGTGTGATACTCTTTTTAGCTCGTGCATACGGTACATATTTTTGCGATTATTTTAGCACAGTTTTTGTCGTAACTTTGCACCCTACTCAAACTGAAGGCTGTTTGGTGTTGTTGTTTGTTTAGCCTCGGCCACATTGTTGAGTTGTTGTGCTGTGTTTGATAAGCATGTACAGTACTGTACTGTACGTACATTAAGATGACCTCTTTACGCCGTTGCTTGCTCTCTTGTATTCAAATCGTCGTTGAAAAATAAATTGAAATTGATTACCTATAGAGGTACTGTAAGTAATCTGAACTCATATGCACCAAGCTCGACAAACATGAGAGGTGAGCAGATGTAAAGTTTGCTTGCACCAAGAGCTTGCACGTGTGTGTGTGTACTACACGTCGACGTGTCTCAAATCAACAACACTTCACTCAAAATGTGACGGCGCTAATTAACAGCAAATAGTTGGGATTGTGTAGGTCGAAAGTAGTCGCGCACTGCTACATACATAACAGATGGCACGTACTGTATGTAGGTGGGTTACTGCGTTGGGTAGGTACATAGGTACAGAAGGTACAAATAACCTTACATGGGTACTTGAAAAACTCACTCTAGATCGAAGTGCAGTTTGTGTACTGTAGGTGGATAAATTGAAGGTGTAGGGTGATATGGCGAGTGTGCATCACGATCACCATCACAGTGCCTATTATATTAAAACGCGATGTCTGGAAGGATTCAGTATTGCTGTACAGTACCGCGGACAGGGGGGTAATTTTCAGTTTTCTGCTGATGACGTGAGCTGATAGCCCAACTGATTTTACGTATTTTACAAAAAGACCGGGTCGAAAATTCGCACCCAGTCCTGAGATATAAAGGCCTCAAAGTTGACCACAATTTGACCTTAATTTTTCACTTTTTCACCCTAAAATGGGGGTAAGATAGGCTACATTTGAAAAGAAAGTCACCTATGGGAAATTTTCACAGCAAGGCCTCAAAGAGTGGCAAGTAAGGGTTTTAAGAGTGTGCGTTTTCCCCATTTTTCAAGCTAACTCAACAATATCACGGATACTCTCTCCTCAAAAGTAGCCTATCTTATGTAAAATTTGATGAAGATTTAGAAAAAAGTATTTTTGCCCCCAAAAAAGTTAACCCCTAGCATATAATCTTACAAAAGATGTAATTGATTGACAATTTTTGAACATTTTTGGGGTAGGGTTAACTTTTTTGGGGCAAAAATATTTTTTTCTAAATCTTCATCAAATTTTACATAAGATAGGCTACTTTTGAGGAGAGAGTATCCGTGATATTGTTGAGTTAGCTTGAAAAATGGGGAAAACGCACACTCTTAAAACCCTTACTTGCCACTCTTTGAGGCCTTGCTGTGAAAATTTCCCATTGGTGACTTTCTTTTCAAATGTAGCCTATCTTGTAGCAAATTTTCTGCTCTACAAGATTCAGAAATAAAACAGCGGGCACACGGACTAACTCTCTCAAAATTTTGAAAATTATGAAAAACTTGCAATTTTCGGATTTTCAGCAAAAACAGCTTTAACTCCTGAACCAAGAGGGCTGGAGGGCTCAAAATTTGTCTGAACATGTACCCCCATAGGGTCTATGTGTGTGCAAATTTATAGCCCCAAAGCCCCACTGTGGGGCTATTTACCCCCATTTTTGGGTGAAAAAGTGAAAAATTAAGGTCAAATTGTGGTCAACTTTGAGGCCTTATATCTCAGGACTGGGTGCGAATTTTCGACCCGGTCTTTTTGTAAAATACGTAAAATCAATTGGGCTATCAGCTCACGTCATCAGCAGAAAATTGAAAATTACCCCCCTGTCCACGCAATTCTCAATACTACCTGACATCGCATTTTAAGTACCTATTGTATGTAAAGTCAAAGTGTGTACGGCTATCACGGCGAAAAACAAATTGGGCATCTAAACGAGTTTACCCATCTTCAATCCGCCAAAGCAATCGGTAGCCATTCACGATTTACAAATTTATTTATTATTCTGTGCCGCCTTTTCGTTCAGTGCTGTCAGCATGGATGGGGAGCGAAGTTGTACGTTACGCAGTGTGACATTCACCTCGATTTACCCAATAACCTTCTCTTGAGGCCCCGTCTCACTGTGCAGTCACGTTGTTTGCCGACATTTGCTGTACAGCGAAAATAACGATAAACGAATCCTGCGCCCGTCCACGAGAAAAATTGAGATATCAACGCTCATGGCGAGCAGTTTCTGTACTCTCTAAGAAAGCATTCAGCGATTTTTAATTTAATTGTGTTTATTTTTTATTACACTTTTCTGTTTTGCATAATTCATATTTCGGATACTGACAAGTCGAAGACAAATCTAACACCTCATAAGGCCTTTGGCACTTTTGAGGTGGAAAATTATTATAAACAGCCGGTACTTGCTGAACACCTTTTAGCGATCACGCCGACAGGCAGCGGCCTCCGAAACTTTCCTCACTGCCCTCACTTCGGTAGATCGGTCGGTAGACGTCGACAATATGATCCAATCACTTTCTCAACGTTCGACTTTCTTTCAATGGCCAGTTTTATTGCGCAACTGTGGGCAGAAAAGAAAGCAGGAGGCAGGACTAATCATTTTCGACACTTTTTGCAACGATCGTCGCTGGCTGCCATCCCAATTTGACGTCACTATTCCTTGTTCAGACTTCTTTTATCTGCTGAGCAAGTCCATAAATTAGCCCACCATGGATGCTGCCACATTGCTTATTGCTGCTGCCGTGATTGCCACCGTAATTCTTATTCGTTGCTTAATGCGGAAGCTTCGCGTAGGACAACTGTACAGTCGGCCAGTGCTAATCACCGGATGTGACATGGGTCTGGGATACGATTTGGCGTTGGGATTATGCAAATTAGGCGTCCCTGTATTTGCCACCTGTTTGACTGCTTCTGGAGCAAAGAAACTGAAGGCTGAAGCTGAAGAACGCAAGTTGGATGGAAGGGAACAGTTCTGGACAGTGCAGATGGATGTGACAGATGAGGATTCTAGCAGGAAGGTTCTGGCGTTTGTCAAGGAGAAAGTTGGAGACAAAGGTACGTAGGGCAACTTTAGAGAAAAGTTGGACATGCTTCGCTTTAGGTTTTAGTGTTGCCCAGTTTCAGTTTCGATTGCTAATCAACAACCTACCGTACCGTATAAAAATATAGGTAATAAAAAAGCTAGAAATAAGTTGGTGTGAAACATTATGCTTATGATTTATTCCGCCCTAATCCCTGCGTGCCTATTTTTGGCAATAGGTTATCATGGGGTAAACCCGGCCGGTTTTATTTATTCGTGGGGCAAACCCGGCCATGTCACGTATGTACTGTAGTTCAAGAACGGCGAACAGCCTTTACTACGCACTAAAGGTGTGGCGGGTTTACCCCATGGCTGGCTTTAACCCACACCACCGTACTCTGAGCTTTTCTGAAATAAAGGCATCCGCACTTAGCCCAGAGTACCTCACAGTCTTCTGACACCTTTTCTATTCGTGTATCTTGTTGGTCAGGTTTATGGGGCGTGGTGTGCAACGCCGGTATTCTCGGCTACCCAGTGGTGGATGATTGGCTGACTCCCGACGTCTACAGCTCCGTACTTGGCGTCAACCTGCTAGGTACAATTCGCACGTGCCAGCTGTTCAAGCCTCTGCTCCTGCAACAGCGAGGGCGTCTGGTCTTTCTCAGCAGCATGTTGGGCTCCTTCGCTGCTCCAGCGCTGGGACCGTACTGCGTCAGTAAATTCGGAGTAGAGGCCTACGCCAACGTCAATCGGTATGAACGAGGCATTACACCGCATGTACATTGTACATAGGGTACTGTACGTACAGTATGTAATGGGTAAAACCGGACGTGTACATCTGGAACAGGTGAGTACAGCTACACATCCCAATTTCAAAGCAATACGCAACCAAGCTTCACGTTTGGATGACACGAACTTGGTGATCCGGTTTAACCCCATCGTACCCATTTTGAAGTGTACCTACGGTACCAATCTGTATCACAAAGTGTACAGACAATACTGTACATAGGTGTACGTGTAGGTGTATAAGTTGTAAGAAGTATGCATCATTTTATTGTATCGAGTCAGTCAGTACTGTATGGGTCATCAAGATCTTTTCCGCTCATCACCCTTCTCTTTCTTCCCCTCCATCATCAGCTGTCCCTTCCTCCCCTCCTTTCTTCGAGTCCTCGTCTTTCGTTTCGGCGCTCTTCGCTTCACCATCTTCCTCCTCCTTCACCTCTCCTCCCTTGCCAGCTTCCTTCTTCTTCCGCTTCTCCTTTTCTTCAGCTTCCTCCATCTGCTTCATCTCCACCTTGGTCATCGCCTGCAGCTCGGCTTGGTTCTCCAGGTTCCTCAGTATCTGACTCACATGCGCCTGTCTCGTAGAGTCCTCCATCGAAATCTCCACCACACCCACCTCTGAGTCGATCTTCACCGTTGGCCACTCCCTGTTCGTGCTCGCGTCGTCAAAGCCTCCTGAAGCTGTGACCGTGCTATCTGGCAGTTCTCCAGCTGTCATCATCACCAGCTCGCCCTTGTCAACCTATCGGTGATATGATTGGTAGTAATTAGCTGGTTATTGCCATCCATTTCCTTGAAAGAAACTACTTAGGACCGGCACGTTGCACGTACCTACTATGTAATGTACGTAGGTACACATACTAAGGTACTGTAATGTTTCGTGTATTGCCCCCCTCGAATACAGCCCCCCCCCCTCGTATATAGCCCCCTCTAATCGGTGCCTATCGTCATTTGTACTCGTATATAGCCCCATATCAAAGACCGCGAAAAACGACAAAAACGAAGGTTTTTACAGCTAAAAACAGCGTTTTCGACGTGTTTCTAGCCATAGGAGTTGATGGCGCATCATTTGGGACAGTTTGGGATACATTTTGATTTTCACCCCTCTTGACCACCTCAGCAGAAATGGTCAGTCCATGTCAAAAATGATAATTTTTGCGCAAGAGCAGCCTGTTTTAGACCACTTTAGCTTGTGTAAAGGCAAAATAAGCCATAAAAACGAGTTCAGGGGGTCAAATAACCTTACTTTGGTCACTAATGCAAAATGCCCTCTTATATAACTATAGCTTTACTATAGCTTCTAACTCTTTTGTATAGCTCCGCTTCGAATATAGCCCCCCTAATCGGGGCTTACCGATCATATAGCCCCAGGGGGCTATACACGAAACATTACAGTGCTACCGCTCACCCTTCGCATGCCCACATTCGGATCTCCCTGTGCCGGTTTCGGTGCCTGTTTCCATTGCTTCACCTCCGTCCTGTCAGTTGCCGTCGTTGAACTACTGCTCTTCACTCCGCCTGTTGTGCCCCCTTTGTTCCCCTCCTTGTCCTCCTTCGTTTTCTTGCTCTTCCTCCTCCTGTACACGAAGAAAACCACTCCACTCGCAACTGCCACGGTCACCGCTACGGAAATGCACGCGATTAGTATCCAGAGCCATGCGCCCGGTTTTTCCTTTGCGTCGTCATCCTGTGCTTGTCCCGCATGATGTGGATGTGTAGTAGTTGTATGTGGTTGCTTTGTAAATGGAGATACAGTTGCAGTTGTGGTGTGGTCATTGCTGGTAGCTTGCTGTGCAGTTGTCACTGCTAGTGTAGCTGTAACTCTTTCGTGGGTTGTCTCCTCCATCGTAGTTTCAGGTGCTGGTGATCGTGTGGGGAATGTGGGTGTTGAGCGTGGATGCATTGCCATTGTTGTAGTATGATGGGCTTGTCTACTGGTACAGGGTGGTTTTTTCTCCTATACGATTTTGACCGCCATTTCAATACGTACATAGGTACATTCCTAGGTTGCCCTGCACCGATTTCGCTCAAATTTTATCCACACTCCCGAGCGTTTGCCATTCATTTGGTAAAATGCAGACAATCTCCTGGAAATGCCACCAACACTGTCAAGTAGTGTTTTTGGCAGTGTAGGTTTAGGTTCCATCTTGCTGAAACTATTTTGCTCCAGAGAATAGGCTTGGTTTTCAATCATTTGGCAGTAAAAATGGGCTGAAAAAGCTAGAAATTGTAATTTTGAATGGAAGGAGATATCTATTTCTCACAACGCATTCAGTATTTAACTCAAAATTTTTATCAAGTAAACGGCAAACGCTCGGGAATACATATCTGGGCAAATGCGAGAGAAATCGGTTCAGGGTAACCTGTTGAAATTAGCATTCAAAATCGTATAGGAGAAAAAACCACACTGTAGTAGATTTTTCATTATCATCGGATCTGGGGAAGTTGCATTTATCGGTCTTGCAGCAACATGCTATGTACCCTTTCCCCTTCATTCTAGTTTCGCAGCATGTGGTGATACTTGAGATGGCTTTGCGGATCGTGCTGAGGATTGGTGTCGAGTTGAATGACAATAGTAAAGTGACATTTTGCCCGCAATATGCTGTGGAACCTTCGCCCCGTTGGCTCATATTTTGAACATGATCCTTGAGTTTGGATTCGGTACAGGAAGGGGTAGAGGAGCAGTCGTATGCCATCTTTGTCGTCGTAAATCCCCCAGAAATGGTACAAACTGCGTGCTAAACGATATGAAACATTTGTCTTGTTCTGGTGAGCAGTTCTTTGTTAGCTTTTCGATCGATTCCATTTTCCCTTTTACATCGTACTCAGCGTAACCGGCATAGCAATTGAAGGCATCGGTTGGTGAGATGAGGGCAACAGTCGCAACTGTGCCCATCAATAGAAGCTGAATCCGCATCGCTGGTGGATAGCCCACCATTCGTTCTATTCCTCGCTGAAGATTCTCTGGTCCAGATGGTATTTGTGTATTGTGCCCCTTGGTTTTCTTTCGTTTCATCACTGGCCCTCTGCTGCCTACTATTCGCATTTCTTCAGATGAGCCCCTTGCAGCTGACTTGTGCGAGCTGCCACCGTTGCTTTTCACTCCTCTCGTGATGATGGCCAGTAGCGAGATCCAGGTTGTGGCGAGTAGACTCCAGGTCCAGACCCAGTTGTTATCTTCAGTCTGGTTGCAATCATTTTCATGTGCTGTTTCCAGTGATTGAATTGGTGTCATTGTTGTTGCGTTAGTGACCTGTGGTGATGATGCTACATTGATGGTCCATCGTGATACTGCAGATACAGTGGTAATTGTACTTAGAGAAGATGTGCATGGTGTGGGTGTAGCAGTGGTTGGAGTTGAGGTTGGAGTTGTCACAGTGTCCATAGTTACTGTGATGGGAGCCGTTGTAGCAGGGAGTTGGGATTGGGAAGCTGTTGCGGTTGTGCTTCGTGTACCTGTTTGCAGTGCTTCTTTGTTCCTGTCATAATTCCTATTCATTTTCTGTGTTTGTTGGACTCGCTTTCCTTTCCTGCTACTTTTGCTTGATCTTGGTTTTTTCACTGGGGATGGGGCTGTGGGTGTGAAGCAGGAAGGAATCGATCTTCTTGGCTGCAGTACTTGTAGTAGTTTTCCTCTTCTTTGGTCCTCCACTCCTTCCTCTTTCCTGTTGCTACCACTTCCCCAATACGGAGCCGACGCCAAGCTGAACCTGCAGACTAATGTTAGTAGGAGAAGAATCAGGAAAACGAAAGACATCCCCATCATTCCAAGAAAAGAACAGAAACGTGTACAGCTGTCGAAAAAAGCTACTGCAGAGAAAAAGGTGGGAAAAGCGAATTGGTTTGAGAGAATATGCGACTGACCAGGACGATGGAAAAAAGTGATAATGAAATGTCAGCAAAGATGACCCCCCCCCCCCCTCGCACTGTACAATGTAAGTAAGTACACATTACGCGTGCGTACACACATGTCCTTATGGGGCATGTGTTTCCGTTTGGCATGTCTGTCAAACTCTACGTAAAAGTACAGAGGGTAGTATCTACAGAATCACAGTATAGGTACTTCGCATCATTTTATTGTATCGAGTCAGTCAGTATGGGCCATCAAGTACTTTTCCGCTCATCACTCCTCCTCTTTCTTCCCTCCATCATCATCATCATCAGCTGCCCCTTCCTCCCCTCCTTTCTTCGAGTCCTCGTCTTTCGTTTCGGCGCTCTTCGCTTCTCCAGCTTCCTCCTCCTTTCCCTCTCCTCCCTTGCCAGCTTCCTTCTTCTTCCTCTTCTCCTTTTCTTCAGCTTCCTCCATCTGCTTCATCTCCACCTTGGTCATCGCCTGCAGCTCGGCTTGGTTCTCCAGGTTCCTCAGTATCTGACTCACATGCGCCTGTCTCGTAGAGTCCTCCATCGAAATCTCCACCACACCCACCTCTGAGTCGATCTTCACCGTTGGCCACTCCCTGTTCGTGCTCGCGTCGTCTATGCCTCCTGAACCTGTGACCGTGCTATCTGGCAGTTCTCCAGCTGTCATCATCACCAGCTCGCCTTTCTCCACCTTGAACAAGGTGACACGTTGAAAATATTTCCTTGCGTCCAAAATTAACAGCTGCTAGATGTGTGGAATAATGTGCCAAACAGTACCCTAGATCGGTAAGCTCAGGGAAGAAAATGAGCAACCTGCTAACCTGGACCGCCACCATGGCACATGATAAAGCATAGGCTTCTTATTATTTACAGAAATGGACTGTCCAAATTCATTTTACGTATCGTCAAACTCGCCCATCACTAGCAAGAAAATAGAACGTACCCTTCGCATGCCCACGTTCGGATCTTGCGCCGGTTTCTTTGCCTGTTTCCATTGCTTCACTTCCGTCTTGTCAGTTGCCGTCGCTGTACTGCTCTTCACTCCGCCTTTTGTGCCCCCTTTGTTCCCCTCCTTGTCTTCCTTCGTTTTCTTGCTCTTCCTCCTCCTGTACACGAAGAAAACCACTCCACTCACAACTGCCACGATCACCGCTACGGAAATGCACGCGATTATAGTCGAACAAGAAATTTCATGAACCATTGAAATTTTTTCTCAGCCAATAAAAGACGTAGAGCACAGCGGTCAAACTTCTACGGCTAACTTTAGCTCGCCGTTCCAATAAAAAAACCGTTTTCTTCTATCTGCTCTCAGTGTTGAGATCTCGCCGAATTCCTTCAGTACTGAAATCGTGTCACCATTTGGCAGACGCTAAACCACGCAAACCACGACACCCTACGACCCTGTACGCCCGATGCGCATTTTCATCGTCTTTATCACATATGCTTATTTCTGCCATTTTAATTTTTCGGGCGTTTGCGAGGTTTAGAATTGCCCAATGGTCCACGCCCAATTTGGCGATTTCAGTACTGAAGAAATTTGGCGAGATCTCGACACACAGAGCAGCTGGAGACAAACGGTTTTTTTTATTGGAACGGCGAGCTAAAGTTAGCCGTAGAAGTTTGACCGCTGTGCTCTACGTCTTTTATTGGCTGAGAAAAAATTTCAATGGTTCATGAAATTTCTTGTTCGACTATAGTATCCAGAGCCATGCGCCCGGTTTCTTCCCTGGCTCTTCATCCTGTGCTTGTCCCCGACTTGAACGTGCGCTTGTAGTCGTTGAGTCCCCATCGTCTCTTGTAGTAGCTCGTTGTGGAGTTGTAACTGTCGATGCGGCTGTAGCGTGTTCAGTAGTGGATGTAGTGGCCTCATCTGACTTGGTTGCTGTTGCTGGTGATGTTGGCTGTGGTGACTGAGTGGAAAATTCGGATGCCGTGCTTTCGGTGAAAGGAGCTGTGGGTGCAGTGTGTGTTTTTCTCGTCCGTGTCAGGAACCACGGCCTTGTCCGTTTGATTGACGCTGTTGTACTATTTGTTACTTCGACGGATGGAGTTGAAGTTGGAGTTGTGGGATCAGCTGCACTATCCGACGCCGAGCTGAATGTGTTGTAGATTGATGTTAGTAGGAGAAAAGCGAGGAAAAAAGCCGACATCCACATTCCAAAATCAAAGGCACGTAGGGGTATGTATTCCGGTACGTACTTACGTACTGTACCACAGGATGAGCAACCGAACAGAAAAAAGGCGAAAGGAATAAAAGACCGTTGAAAGCGACTCGACCAACCAGGACAACGAAAAAAGCCACGAATGAAAATGTCAGCCTCATTTCATTGACGGCAAACTTTCTTGCACATGCACACACATATGTACGTACATAGGGTTAAAGTACCCACATGCGCACATACGTACACATTTATTTAGCCACGAAATGCGAGCCCTTGGCTTAACCGTTCACGTGATCGCTCCCGGATTCTTCAACACGAATCTCACCAGCAAGCAACGTATCGGTCAGTTGGTGGAAAAGGCTTGGAAGGAAACCAGCGAAGAAACGCGGGAACTCTACGGGGAACAGTACAAAGAAAGACGTAAGGGGTTAAAGTTCTCCGCCCTGCAGTACTATTTTGGTTCTCGTATTGCCTAAATTCCCCCGTGCTACCCTACTGCCTATGTATTTTGCTTGCAGTTAAAGCGACAATGAACGAAGGCTTGCACAGTTGCGCCGCGACCGATTCTCGACACGTTGTGAACGCCTGTATTCATGCCCTGACGGCCAAATACCCCAAGGCCAGGTACCACTTGGGTATCGATGGCATTTTCTTCGGCTGGCTCAGTCATCTGCCCCCAGAAGGCCAGGAATGGGTGATCGAAGCCTGGTACTCGCTGTACGGAGCTCCCTTACCCACGTACGTAAATACCTAGTGCGAAAACTCGTTAGTACATGGCAGGCAATAGGAAAAGTGCAACAAATGTCGAGATTCGCATAATTTACCTACCTACAGTATGTTATTTCTGTAATTTTTTGCAGATATTGTACCGAGATCATGCCTGATTTCAAGCTGAACTTTCTACGGCAACGACGAATCAAAATGCAGCAGGAAACCTGGCAATCGCGTGACATGTGCAATGGGCATGTGGGATAGTGCGTCAAGTATTTTGCGCAAGGAGCACAGCCTCTATGTACGTACTCAGCTGCCATGTGATCGAATAACGTCATCTGTTTTGTTCTATCTATTTTCTGTGGCCAAATTGATGAAAACTGATACTTGACGATGTTTGAAGTACCTTACGTGTTCTTCTGTGGTCTTTCATTACTTGTAACATCGCCGAATAAATCTGTTTCCATGAACTCAAAGGTGTTTGATCTTCGATGAACATCGCTACCTATACTACGTGTATGTAAATCTGTATGTAGCTATGTAGCTACCCTATTCTGTCGCCTCGCCACAGCGATTCTTTCGAATGGCCGTAGTCAATTTGCTTGTGTATGTATGTAAGGCTACATCTTTTCAAAATTCCTATCCGTTCACGAGTTGTCGGTGTGCAAAGTTCAGTCAAGTTCAGTACTGAAGACGGATTTGGGAACCGTTACGGTAGCTACACTACCGTAGCGGTTCCCGAGCTCCGCTCTTCAATACTAAAATTTATCGATTTTTATCGTCGAATTAGGTACTCGGGAACGGATAGGAATTTTGAAATGCGGTTTTTTTGCAAAATACTTGAATAAAAATATAGTTTATGATACAATGGGTTTGAATTCAAAATTCGAAGGTCGATGTTAGGGTAGCCCTTGCCTTTAATCAAAATTTTTTATGCGCATGACCACATCTCATACGTTTATGACACACAGATGACTATGGACAGGAACGTGTCACATGACTTTCAGAGTTGTATCAGCTGTAAATAAAAAGTAGCATTCTACAGTATCGCCATCGCTGCACCTTTGGCTGCCGCGGCCGTTGCGCTCCTGGCAATCTTTCTGGGGGCTTCTTTATTCTTTTTCCCATAGAGTAAGCGCGTTATCAATCCGATCCCAGTAAGATTATAGAACACAAATTCTAATATCTTGCCCATCATTTTCAGATACTCTAATGTAGTGGCTGTTTCTAACAATTGGAAGAGAACTGACTAAAGGATGACAAAATTATTCCTTTTTCCTTTGGTTAATTCTTTCCTGCATGCTTCGCTTTTATGTTCGTTTGATCCAGTCTTATCAAGCAGCAAAATCTGAACGCCTACAGTACGCACCTACATACCTTATGTATGATTGCGCGAGTCGCCACCAACGCCATTACGCGAAAATAAAATGGGTACGCGTCACTTGCTGCTGCAGCCCACTGCCCATTGCTTTTGTGACGTCCGCCTGACGCTCTTTGAGATCCAGACAAGCAGATAAGCAATTCTCTCGCCTCTATTGGTGTCGTAATGTGGGCCAGTGTTTGATCTTTATCAAACTTCAAACATCATCACTTGCATGGGTGGAGATGGGGCACGTGTGAGAATAAAATGAGCAGCAACCGCTTAGACGGCAGCACTTGCTTTCCAAGCTGATTTTTCGTGCCTTTTGGAACAATAAACCGAAACCCACCCTTGAAAAAACGCTCTAAAGATGATTAGCTTTTTCATGGTGCTGAAATTCGCGTTTTGGCTTCCTGGACAATTCTTTTGGCTTCCTTTCAAATTGTTGGGATGTCTGAGCTCTGCTCCTGATTTCTAAACTGCGATGGTTACTTACTGTAAATATGTATGTGAATCAAACAGGAGACGAGCGGACAGCTGCATAGGTACGTACCTACCTACGTTTATAGGTACATAGTAGGTACGTACGTACAGTACCTTATTTTTGGGTGTATACTGTACGTGTAACCCTATCCCCCATTGTACGTATATCCCACCAGTGTATAACCCCATTGGCAAAACATAAATGTTGTCCAGTGATATCCCCTGGTTATGTAGAAGTCGATGGAGGTGGAAAATTGCAAACGGCAAATTTTCGCATGATTTTTCCATTTTAGTTTAGAAGTAGAATACAGCTCTCCGATGCAAAAGGAAGCGGCAAAGGGGATCGAAGAGGTTGAATCGTCGTGTGGTTGTGATGAGAAAAAGCAGCAACAGTTCCCTGCTGAAAATGGGGAAGAAGCTGGTAGGATCAGCGGCAACAATTCGTTGGTGGTCCCGATCGCCGTTAAACCTGCGAACGAGAGAGCGATATTATTGATTGATGCAGTTTACGTTTCTTGTTTGATTTCCTCAATTTAGTAAAATCCTGAAGGTCAAAATATAAATTTGTACTGCAACGCCGTAACCAACGCAAAAGTGGCAGATCCAGAAAGAAAAACTTTGCTAATACGGTACATACAGGTGTCTCATAATAAACCGTACACCTTTCCGTGCATGCAACTCTCTACAGCTTGAAAGTTGCATTGAGCGGTCCACGTCTACCACACAAATGCAAAGGAACTTGTCGGTTTTTGGAACTCCGCTAAAAATAACATAATTTTCTCCGTGGTTGACAAGTTCCTTTGCTTTTGTGGTAGACGTGGACTGCTCAATGCAACTTTCAAGTAGTCTACGCTATTTTCATTACCGGGCAGTTTTGCGCAGGCCAGGTGGTTGGTCGCTGCCGTCCTTGTACGTACTGTACATTACAAATAGTCGTGCTACTCACACCTGCACACTTGCTTTTGCACCTAAATTTTATGCATTGATGTACGTATTTTGCTAAAAAGGAAAGTCACGTGCCTCACTTGAGTGACTTCAAGCTGAAGACTTTCTAGGAAACCTGACAAATGCGCGACGTGTGCAACAGGCATGTACTAAGTAGGTAGGTACCTAGGTACATAGCGTATGTAACGAATACAAGCGCATCAACATGTCGTGCAAGGTGCAATGGTGTACAGCATAGTACAGCTTCTTACCTCCACAACACAGCTGACATGTGATCGAATATCGCCATCTGTGTTGTGTTGTGGACCCTGTGTTTTTCTCTACCTAAGCTGTTCGACGAACTCAAAGCTCAAAGCTGTTCGATGAACTGCAGCTTGTTCATGACCCAAAAAGACGGAATGAAAATTGAGAACGCACGCACGGACATGCATGGCTCAGAAATAGCACGTATAGGATAGACCTATAAAATCATGTATGACAAGGTTGTACTGTACACTGTGTACACGGATCAGGTAACAGATAAACCTGATATGCCGTGATCGAACATGAGTCAACCACTTCATCTCGTGTGATTGCGATTAGCAACGCAGACCAGCAGCAGCTATAAAAGCAGCGCGCTCGCTCTGTCACGACTTCACATCTCTAACCTGAATCTGCCTGTCTCTACTCTTTTCCTCTGTATACCGGTGAAAAAAAGCTTGGTACGCAACTCATCTCATCATGGTCCAGAAAATGCTTTGCGTCTCCATGGCAGTAGTTCTCTGCCTTCTGGTTCTCAGCGTGCCTCCAGTTCCTACTGTTTCTGCGGGGTCGATTGGAGATTGTTGGGCTACCTGGAGCCGATGCTCCCAGTGGAGCAACTTCTTCACTGGAAAGGTACGTACTTAGATGTACAGTACTTACTAATGTACGTACATTGTTACGTTACTTACATTTTCAAACAGATCAATTTTCTGAGCTCGTCTCGACCGTACATGGTGCACATTGCAGGCCTGGCTCAATTGTCAAGACAAATGTTACTGCAAAGGATGGAATCAGGGCACCTGTCGCTTGCATCCCTCCTCCTGTCCAACCACTGACAAGGCCTACCAGTGCCAGTGCCATGGAGGAAGACATGGGGGCGACCTACCCGCACACTGCTGATTTTGAAGATTCAATCTAAGAACTTGCCCGCACAGTGTGGTTGAAGAATCAACGACTGTGGCTTGAAAGAACATAAACATAGAATAGAGTTTGTTTTTTAAAGGAAGAACATCAATACTGTAAAGCTTCGTGTATAACCCCCCTTCGAATATAACCCCCCTCGTGTATAACCCCCTATTTGGTGACTAACGATTTTTACCCCCCCCCCCTCTCTAACCAAAATTTTTAAAACGCGTAAACCGCTCAAATAACGCAAAATAAGCATGTTGGTGATGATTCGGCGCATTTTGCTAGGTCTCGTGTATAACCCCCTCGAATCGGCGTCTAACGATTTTTATCCCCCGGGGTTATACACGAAGCTTTACAGTATGATGAACATTATCATGTGAATGTTGTACTAATGCTCCACATCAATGGACAGACGTAAAACGTAACAGGTCGGCTTCGACAAAAAACTCTTGTGGTTTTTCCCAAGGATGCTGTGAGTTTTGTGACATAAGTTATTTCTTTCCAGAAGGGGGTAAGCACTTCCATTCGAATGTGCAATCACAAGCTTGGTATTTGCTCCATCCTGCAACAACAAAAAAGAACAGAATTGGATCAGTATTCTAAATGCTTGTTACCCACCCATTGGGCAACATATACTGCCACAATAGCTCACCCTTCTCCAGTCTAATCCAGTGCTTATATACATACAGTATGCTGCTTACAATAGCATAGCAAGTATGCAAACAAACATAGGATGCAGTAAGAACATGTCCGTTATATATCCACTACGTGCATTGTTAGGAGACGTGACCGGATGCCTGCCTGCCTGTCGCTACTGCACCGGCTAGCTGTCATAATCAAAAGGGGAAATTGTGTGACTGAGGTCATCCGAGTGTGTAGTCAAATGGTTAAGGCGCTCGGCTGGAACTCGAGAGGTCCAGGGTTCGATTCCCTGGCACATTCGGCAAATTTTCCTTCTCGACTGTGTCACTCTAGTCGGCCCTGGTTGATTGAGAGGTGCCAAAATAGCGCCCTCTCCTAGGAAAACCGGCTAGCTGTCATAATCAAAAGGGGAAATTGTGTGACTGAGGTCATCCGAGTGTGTAGTCAAATGGTTAAGGCGCTCGGCTGGAACTCGAGAGGTCTAGGGTTCGATTCCCTGGCACATTCGGCAAATTTTCCTTCTCGACTATATGTACATACGTGTACACTGTACAAGTGCGTACTGTCTGGCCAATAGTATCTCGGGCGCCGCGTATATTTGTGCTTGACGCAGCGCCAGCTTTTGTGCGGTCGATCGGTGTGTAGGTCGCGAACGACGCAGCGGTCGTCGTTCAGGTTGCGCGCGTCCCAGAAGCAGGAGCTGCGTTCGCTCGGACACCGTCGATCGCCCTGGCAGCGCCCGCACTGCAGACCGCCCACCAGTTTGCAAGTCACGCGCGTGTTGTACTGCGGCGCGTAACAGCGCAGGTCGTAGGCGGAAAGGTCAGTGGGCGGCTTCACGGTCGGCGGGGGCGGCCGAGGAGTGCACTCCCATTTGAACGTGCATTCGCAGACTTTCACCTCTGTAAAACAAAAAGCAGGGAGCGTTTGTAGGGTATTTTGCCATCCACGGAACCAGAAAATAAACTTCTACTTGAGCGATTGTTTAACGTTATCACAGTTCTTATCCAAGCATGTTTCTTTATTTTACTCACGTAGTTACTCCGCGCGCATCGCGCGCGACTCGCGCGCGCAACCGGGCGCACACCGCGCGCAACCGGGCGACTCACGCGCGCCACCGGGCGCACACCGCGCGTCACCGGGCGCACACCGCGCGCCACCGGGCGCAATCAATAATCGCGCGGATTCCTATATTGCACGTGGCGCGCACGGTAGCTCCGTTTACCAGTATGTATGTACCATTGGAAACGGCAATAAATTATTTGGTACTGCATGTGCGATCGATACGGTATGTCCGACTTTAGCAATCGATTACCATGCGATTGCTGCAGTGTCTAAAGTACGTACACGTGCCTGTACGTATGTATGTATTTTATGTAAGCACCAACAGCTGAAGAAACCCTCTCTACTACTTTTCCACCCGTTATGTCGAATGCCGGTTTACGTCGGCAGGCCATTCACTACCTTTCCTCCAGCAAGAAAACGCCGCGATTGAAGCTGGCTTTCCATTTTGCTCGCTTACTCTTGTTGGTGTCGTATTTGACACAGCGCCAACTCCAGTCCGGTCCTTGGTACAAGTCGTCGATGATGCATTTATTATCCGGCATCAGCTCGTTCAAGTGCAGTGCGTCGGCGAGGCAGCTCTGCTGACCCTGGTGGGCCCTGCAGGAACCGCACTCCTCGCCTTGCACCATTCGGCAGTCCATCTTTCTGTTGTAGCGCCTCACGAAACACTTCAGCGACGGCTCCGGACAGTTCCACTCGTAATCACACCTGCATGCACGGTGTCCATATCCCGACGGGTACAGTCCGTTAAGCCGAATGGACAATGTCGGGTTGTTTAGTGCGATCATAGTACTAGTAGGGGAGCTAAATAGTAGGGGATCATAGTACTAGTCACGCAAAAATAGGGGGAGGGGTTGCGCCGAATGTGACATAAGCGTGACGCTGTGTCACTATATATGTACATAGGGGGTGCGACAGATGTTCTATGTACGTGGTCTTCACAGAAACTTTTTCTGTGTAAGTCGAAAGTCGGAGCACATCTGATTTCATTGGACCCCGGTTTATCGGGTTCGATTCCAAGTCAGCTCAATTTTCTCCAACGCCGCATGGGAAACGGAATCTGACCTGGTACGTCACACCGTATTTAAGTACGTACGTAACATACAGTAGTACAGTATTTCCTGATTACGTAAACGTTTGTAGGCGTCTGTCTACTAATCGTGTAAACTAAATAATGTGCAGCATTATGTACAAAAACAACCCGAAATGACCATTTCAGCTTGACAGACTGTAAGTGATCGTGCAGACGTGTTTCAGCAAGGAACCGAACTTCGGCACGCGACAAGTGGATCCCGAAACCATCTCATTGCAACCCTGGCACTGGCAATTGTGTCCCCGAGTCAGAGGACACTCTGTCTCAGTTGCATCATGGCCCACCAAACAACGCCGGCCAAAACCTGACTGGATGATGGAAAATAGGACCAGAAGAATCAAAATGAAGCGCTTCCAGTAGTTTGAGCATGGTAGGTCGGTAGTCGTCATGCTGGCTTGAATAGAAAGAGACTGACTGTCTGAGTGAACTTTGCTATTGCGATACACTACGGTAGATGTGCGATGTGCCATGAGGAGTAAATTCTGTCCATTGGAAGTGTTTTATCGCTTAATGTGTGCCTTTGCATGTGGGCGAACAAAAGTTAAAAAATTGCTGCCCATTTTGTCCGCGACAAATGTTCCAAATGTATGCTGGACATGAAGCATGTACTACTACAGAAGGCCCATGTGTGCGTCGGCGTGGCGTGAGCAAATTCAGTCCCGTCCCGTCCCGTCCCAGTGTAATAAGTGTGTTCTGGCTGTATGTACGTATACGGTAGCTATTAGCAAGTAGGTACATTGAATAGCAGCTGGGATATCTTTGTGTTATTACTCGTGCATGCATACATACTGTACATTACGTACGTACGTATAGCCCGGGGCGAAATACACGATGGCAAAGCATATGTGAAGTTTTATCGATTGATATCGGTAAAGTCAGTACTGTAAAAATTATTTTTCCGCACTCCTTTTGTTGCAAACTGGTTCGAAAACTGTGGTAAAACGTGCAACGTAAACTCGTGAAATCTTCCATACCAACCAGATGCCGTTGAAAAGAATATTGAAGAAAGTTATGTACAGGCGCGAAACGACAAAACACTCGTCACATGCGAAGAACAACAAAACCAGCTCGTTGTTGTTACTAACTGTACGGTACAGTAGTAGCGGAGTATGGGAAGTTGCATGTCGAAGCAACCAAAGTCCACTGGAAGGCGAGTTGTGAGGACTGCACAAGGAGCAGAAAAAGGTAGCATCTGAATGTGAATGTTAGTCTAATCAGTACTGTACGTACACTGTTATTGATCACCTGTAGCTATTCACTGGATGAGGTACTTTCAGGGAAATGCATCTTAAAAATGTTTCAGCTAAAGGAAGAAGCAACAATCCTGGTCATGGAAGACCACAGCAAAATCATCATGGTCGTTCACATCCAAAGCAGCAGCAACACAGTGAACCAGATCTGCTGAAAGTAGGGGTGGAATACGCGGCGAAAGCTGCTTCAAGGTCTCCTCAAATGGCAAGAGCAGCGCTGAAATTTGTCGGAGAAACTATGGCTGAAAGTAGCAAACATTCCAGCAGAGGAGCTGCAGCCTCATCTGGTAAACTTATGGGCGGTGCTGTGAAAATGTTCACTGGCAATAGAAGAAGATAAAGAAGATGACCGTTCTGTTGTACTTACTTCACTACCGAATGATCTGGCGATAACTAACACTTCAGTTCAGGCTTGGCGTATACCTACAGTACGTACGTCACGTATGTACGTATGTAGGTACAGTACGTACGTACCTACCTACTGTTGTATGTACATATGTACCGGTACGTACAAACATCATTACTATTATTAAAGGCACACAAAACCAAAGCGAGCTGATGTAGTCATCATGTGTCAGTTCAATCTCAAAGAAATTGGGTACGTTGGGGTAAACCCGGCCATGGGGTAAACCCGGACACCTGTATATCTCAGCAGCCATGACCGATTGAGACAAGTACAGTACGTATGTACCAGTATTCTACCAATCGATTCCTTGAACTCTATCCTCTTTCAAATTGGCTACCATGTTTATCATTTGCTGATTTGGCAAGTTCAGAAAAGCTTAGGCGTCGCTCCGGGTTTACCCCATTGTACCCTACTTACGCGAATGTCCAAATGTTAGGCATCTGGGCGGGGGTGCATCTGATGCTCCACTTGGCGGGATGAATCGACTACACTGCATTGCAGTTTTACCGGTTGCACAAAGTTGAAAGCGAAAAAGGTTTTTTGTACGGTGGTATAGTGCTCGCAATCACAATTTTGAAAAAATTGCACAAGTTGTACGTTGTCCGGTAGAGTACGGCAGTGTCCTACTTCTTTTGCTAAGCAAAGCAAAAGCATCATTTTTATTGTAAACAACGTGAAGATCATGGAAGGACAGGAAGCCAGCCAGCAAGAAGCAAGATGTGTCGTAGACCAAGCGGGAGGTACGTACTGTAAAGCTTCGTGTATAACCCCTTCGAATATAACCCCCCCCCCTCATGTAATAACCCCCTATATTTGGTGACTAACGATTTTTATCCCCCTCTGACCAAACGAGACCAGACAAAACGCGTAGGCATGTTGGTGATGATTTTGCACATTTTTCTTGGTTTCGTGTAGGCTATAACCTTCTCGTGTATAACCCCTCGAATCGGCGACTAACGATTTTTATCCCCCGGGGGTTATACACGAAGCTTACAGTAGTACACCAGGATTCATCAGGATAGGATACGTACATAATAATGTACTAATAATACTAATAGTAATTTAATATTCAGTTTAACTTAATTTTTATTTCACTAATAGTAATTTATGTTAGTCAAGAATGTTTGCTCTCGCTGTATGTAGGTATTCACATGCACTGTTTAGCTCAAGCAAAAATGATAGCAGCGGATGACGCTTCAGCTCCTGCGGAATATCAACCGTTTCAGCCATCATCGCAACAAGAAAGCGACGAAAAAGGCGAACAGAGTGGACTGAAGAACGTGCTGAGAAAATACTCATTAAAATTACAACAAACCGGACATGCGCTGGATGAACGCGTGCTAGGACGAAAACAAAGCGAAGCTAATAAGTAAAAAAGAAACCCCGTCTACGTAGGTACACCTTGTACTGCATAATCCACACTTAGGTGTAATCCAGATCCAAAGGATAGGCCTATTAAAGTACAAATTATAATTCTGGGACCCATGCATTATTTATCTCAGGATCTAGCCAACGTAGCTCAAAGCGGTTAAAACTCTCTCGATAACTTTAGCTCGGATTGAAAATAAAAAAAACCGCATGCGTCTACGTGCCCTCTGTGTTGAGAAATCGCCAAATTCCTTAAGTACTACAAAAAATGTACACTTTTCTCGATTATTCAGCATAACTGAACAAGCCGCAAAAACTTTTTCATTAAAAGTAGCCTATCCTATGTAAAATTTGGTGTAGATTTCAAAAATATTATCGTTGATCCAAAAAAATTTAACCCCTACCCAAAAATTGTCAAAAATATACAAATTTTGCAAAATTATATACTAGGGGTTAAATTTTTTTAAACACCGATACTATTTTTGAAATCTGCATCAAATTTTACATAGGATAGGCTACTTTTAATGAAAAAGTTTGTGCGGCTTGTTCAGTTATGCTGAATAATCGGAAGTGTACCTTTTTAGTACCTACATTTGTAGTACTTAAGGAATTTGGCGATTTCTCGACATAGAGGGCACGTAGACGCATGCGGTTTTTTTTATTTTCAATCCGAGCTAAAGTTATCGAGAGATTTTTAACCGCTTTGAGCTACGTTGGCTAGATCCTGAGATAAATAATGCATGGGTCCCAGAAATATAATTAGTCTGGCCAATAGCAGTTGGTAGTTGGACTCAAGGCGCGTTGCGCAAAATAGATTTACAAATGCGGATTTCTGTCCACGCTTCGTGTACTCCTATTTAGCAGAAGTACATGCAAACTACGCAACTAGCCTTGAGTCCAAGTGCCAACTGCAATTGGCCAGACTATAGGCCTAATAGAAAATGAAATACCGTAGTAGCCTAAAAGTGGCAGTAGGGTATACACGTTACGCAACAATAATAATACTGTATAAATGTAATGTGATTGAGCATCAATAATTCGATAGCAATTTCGCTTTTATCAGATTTGCTTTTTTATTTATTTATTTCTATTCGCTAAGAGAATATTTTATATTAAAATTGCACCCTTCCTCTTGTTACAACAGTAAACTGCAAAATTTATGTGTTGTCAAATTATTGTACATTGCGTTAAAATTTATTTTGTCAATTATATTGTACATTGCGTTAAGTTTATTATCACACTCTTTTCAATAATCTTCCCAGAGCATGGATCAGCTTTTGCCTTCTTCCGTACACCGACTCGCTGTTCTCAGCTTGCTGTATCAGTGCTTCTCCTGCCTTCTGCGACTGCTTCCTGCCTTGAGTGACTGCTATCTCCGCAGCAGCTTTTGCCGCCGGAACTCCTTTCGCTACTGCTTTACCGGCTAAGGTCTTTCCGATTTTGACGAGATCGCCACCCGCCTTCTTTCCACCACTACTTTTTTCAACTTGTTGATCTGCAATACAGCACAGTATACAGCATAGCATACCGTGCAAAAATGGGTTGGTGTTGGTGTGACAGTTGATTTCAAATTAGCAAAATCAACACAAAAAGTTTGGCCAGACGACCATCTTGAGTTTAGAATAGGGGTGTAGGTAGCCAACAAAAACTTGAGGCACAAAAGAACAAGACTTGCCTTGTTGCTAGAGACTCTGTGGCATAATCTACATAATAGAAATTTAGCCCCTCTGGCAGCTGAATTTTGGGGCGCAAAGAGAAAACAGGGGCGCAATTGCACCGCAAGTTACCACGTGGTATACATACGTAACTACCTACCCCCTCCCCCCCCCCCCCCCCCCCCAGGCGGGTGTCCTACGGTAAGTTCGACTCCGATTGTCCGATTACTGTATCGAATCCGGAAGCATTTGGGATCCACCGAAATCCTGAGAAAATAGTTGCACCCCCCTGTTTGTAGACACTTTGAAAAAAAACCGGCGCTGTTTATGCGCCACGTAGAAAGTGCGGCGCGCGCGCGTAGACAGTTGCGAAAGAAGCGGACTAGAATTTGGCGCGCATTTGGCAACTGTCTACGCGCGCGCGCCGCACTAGCACGCGGCGCATAGACAGCGCCCGATTTTTTTCAAAGTGTCTACAATCAGGGGGGATGTAACTAGTTTTTCAGGATTTCATGGTCGAGGGCAGACGTTGGTTTGGTACAGTAACAGTACGGTTACGGTAGCACTTTGCGTACTTTTCATTACCTTTGGTTTCTTCCTTCGGAGGCTCAATTGATTGGTTTAGTTTGGCTAGAATAATTCCCATGATTTTTATTCGAAGGGGATGTTGTAAGTTGTGACAGTTAAAAATTTCACTGGAAACCGATATTTCTTTCTTCCGCTGTGTCAGCCATTCACTTGCCATCCTTTGCATGCTTCGCTTTTATGCTTGTTTGATCTGGTCTTATCATGACAGCAAATCTGAACGCCTACCTAATGCAGAGACAGATATTGCGCGATTCGCCAGCAAAACGATTTACGTGGAGACACACGCCACTTGTGCAGCCCACTGCCCATTGGTTTTGTGACGTCGGCCTGACGTTCTTGAGATGCAGATAAGCAATTCCCGATTCGATTGGCGTCATTATTGTATGTGAGCCAGTGTTGATCTTTATCAAGAGAAAGACATCATCATATGCATGGGTGGAGATGGGGACGTGTGATAAAATCGAGCATAAAATGAGCAGCAAATGCATATTCTGCAGCAAGTTGTTTTCCAAGCTAGTAATTCTTCACGCCTTTTGGAACAAAAGACCAACCATTCAAAAACGATCTAAAGATGGGAGTGATAATGCTGTCTGCCCTGTTCAAGTTGATGAAATACCTGTACAAGAAGAGTCGGGGAACTGGACAAGATAAACAAGGTACTAAACTATCAAGAGCCCATATCGGTATGAGTTCTTGGTACGATTTATTACATAAAAAGAAGCTTATTTATTTTCTGCTTCCTGCTAAGTTTTTTCTTCTGTGCTGATCACTGAACTGCGAAAGTGTATGCGGATCAACACAGGAGGAAAGCTATCCAGAGACTATGGAGTGAATAGCTACTACAGGGTGTTTCCTTTGGATATATCATGTCGTTTGGGGCTATAACTTGGGAACCACAAGAGTTAAGAGGCTGAAATTTTTCCAGTAGATACCCAAGAATATGCATAACCTTGTGTCAAAATTTCATCCCAAAACTCTAATCTGAACTTAAGATATTGGTACCTCAAGTTTCGACCACGAAAATCGCAAGTTTTTGAATCGCAAGTTGGTGGTTCGCCCTGTCTGGGTTCCCAACTATTCCTTTTTGGATTTCTGTAGAGCAGGCTTTGTTTTAGTAAACTGACAACGTTTCCAGAACTGGAAAATAATATTCTCATGGTGTTTTCAGGTGTCGACTAACGCTATGATGAAAATGCCACAAGTTTTACTCTGACCACCAGTTCTGATTCAAGAACTTTGCGATTTTCGTGGTCGAAACTTGAGGCACCAATATCTTATGTTCAGATTTGAGTTTTGGGACGAAATTTTTACACAAGGTTATGCATATTCTTGGGTATCTGCAGGAAAAATTTCAGCCTCTTAACTCTTGTGGTTCCCAAGTTATAGCCCCAAACGACATGATATATCCAAAGGAAACACCCTGTAGTTACTACCTTGCTGGTGTTGGATAGAATATATATTTTCCAAAGTTTCACATGATATTTCTTTATTTTGATTTAGAAGTAGAATATAGCTCCCCTATTCAAAAAGAAGTGGCAAAGAGAACCAAAGACAAAGAGGCTGAAGAATCGGCGTGTTGTGCTAAGAAAAGTAGCGACAGTTCCCTGCTGAAAATGGGAAAGAAGCTGGTGGGAACAGCGGCAACAATGGGCGGTCCGATCGCCGTTAAGGCTGCGAAGGAGACGAGCGGCGCTAAAAAAGTCGTCGGAAAAGACGTCACGAATGTGGGCGGAAAACTGACACTGAAAGCACTGAAGCTCTTACCGAAAATGGTGATGGGATAGACGCAAAAATTATTGATTGATACAGTTTAGTAGTTTACTGTACCGTGATTGAATTCCTCAATGTGAATGTATGCATTGTAACATGATATTGTTATAAAATCCTGAAGTTCAACATTTGACTGCCTACCGTAACCAACCCAAGATCACGAAAGCAGCGGCAGAATCCGGAAAGAAACACTTGCTAGATGTGCCAGAGAATCGAACCTCTCGCTTTCCTACAGTGTCTGTCAGCGCCCCAACCATTTAACTACGCTGCTAATCACACCTGGATGATCTCGGTCCACAAAATGAATCTTCGGTCTATAATGAAAGTCTATTAGTCTATAGGAATATTGGGTTGAATTTTAACAATTCACGTTCACGAATCAATTCCAAAAACTTTTACCCCGGCTTCTATTCGTCACAAGCCTTAATCTGTGCATCATGTCTTATCTTATCTGTAGCGACGCAAAGACGTAAACGTGACGTCCTAAGACGTTTGGGGCTCATTGCTCCATCTCCAAAGGAGTTTCACCGCAAGCAAATGCCAGTTGATTCATTATGCTTTGCCATCCAACAAAGGTATACGTGAAAGAAAACGTAGGGCGCTACTGTACGTATGTAGTGTACGTATTTGTGCCTGGCAGCTTTTTCAAGGCATTTATTTCGATTGATGCAATGGTTAGCGAGCTACATACGTGTCATACAAATTACATCAGATAAGTTTTTGTTCCATGTGACGCATACGTAGTGCTTTTCTATGGTTCTAACTCCCACACGTCAGCTTGTGGATTAGGGGCAGTTTGAACATTCGGTTGGTTGAGCTTGGCCTGGTGCAGATTGCAGGTGCCAGTACTGGCGATGAAAATGAATCCCAGACAGGCTGTCTCCTTCTTACACAGCAGCGCACACTTAGGTAGGCTAAAATCTACAGGTACTGTAAGCTTACAGCTTAAGCTTTTTAAAGGAGCAAAGCCTACATGTCATGAATTGTACACTTCTTTTACCTTTGGACAGTGGTGGATACACCAATTGGGTAGATGATCTCCACACCATTGGCAACCTTCTTGAAGATGCTACCGGGTGCATCTACAGTATTCGCCATATGCCATAAGAGCTGGTGCTTGGTCGCGAGGCGACCCCTCTGAACTAGCCGTGATATTCAGTGCAACTTTTGATCGGTACTCGACGCGAGGATCGGCGCGGTCGTCTTTCTCGCTTGTCTTTTTCTTCCCGCGCCGACCTTGCGTCGACTACCGATCAAAAGTTGCACTGAAAGTCACGGTTAGTTAAGGTCTCACGCTATAGTTTCGGAGCCAAATTTGAGGCTTCGTCGTAGCCGTTGTACGCAAGATAAAAGTGATCCGTCATAATGTGAATAAAGTATCATTCTTCCTCTACACGTACACCAAACGGCAGCGCCAAAGCTCTTGTATTCGGCGCAGTACGACACGCCGAAGAACACCATAAAAACCATGCGATTTGGGTGTTCCGAAGGAACCACTGGGTATTTTTCAACATGCGGCACACCATTCAACGCGTCTTGACGAGAGGAATCGATCGGTACCTGCGGCGCCTCTCTACGTTGCCTCTACGCAAAGTTATCCAAGAAAAACGTCTTTGAAAAAGTTATCGTTTCGATCAAGAATAGCGCCACGGAGAGGCCGTTTCAAGAGGCGCTCTATGGCGCGTCAAAGAGATGGTGTAACAAGCTTTCGATCGATATCTTGATCTCCTCTCAACTCGCTTTCGTTGGCTCAGGAGAGCCTGGACCGAATTTATCAAGAAGTCCATGCATAGACAGTTGTCCCTGCATAGTACGAAGACGAGCGCAGAGAGCGCGACTGGAGCGGAAACAGCGAACGGAAAACAAGCAGACGGATGATCGTATGGTGTCAGGAAGTGAAAGCAGCTGGAATTAGATATCACCAGATACTTCAGTAGTAGTACAGGAGTCCACGGCTCAGAGATCTATAGTGTGAGACCTTAAGAGGGGTCGCCTCGCGACCAAGCACCCAGCTCTTATTGCATATGGTGAATAAAAATAGGAAGGATTTCATTTCATCAACCAAAGAGAGAGACAGTTTACTGTAAATAATAGTGGTGTCAAAAAGTAAATTTACCTTACCTTCTACCGCGGTACTGGCACAAATTTCGCCAAAGGTACTGTACTTTTTACCGCCGATGGCCACGGTAAAGTTTAATAGAGTACTTTTTACCGCCAACTCAGAGGAATTTACTCTCAAAAATTTTGACGGTAAAAAAGTACTTTTTTAACTGTACTTTTCTTTTTATCGCGCCATTTTCGCATATTTTAGTATTATCCAGCTGATCGTTGACCATTTTCAGAACAAATTTTCGCTATGTCTGGCATACATTCGCTATTTTTGGTTGGTTTTTTTAGGAAATTGATAATCTCAGTCGACGTTTTTAGTCACTTTTGAAGCATTTATTGTTCTTTTAGCTATCATCTAGGCCCGAAGAAAATTTTGAGTATTTTCGGATGTCTTCAAAATGCTCAATTTAACCCAAAATATGCTCAAATTGCATTGTTAAATTTTTACCGTCTACCGCCAATTTTCTACCGAAAGTACTGCGGTAAAAATTTTGATGACGGTAAAGTACCGCGCGGTAATTTTACCGTCTGGTATGCACGGTAATTTTACCGTACCCTACCTTTACTGTACTTTTCAAAGGTTGACACCACTAGTAAATAATACGACTTTCATATCCTTTGTGACAACAAAATTCTGCTGGGTAGGTAAAGATACCCAAACGGATTGTATTTTATCCTAACCCGTCCTCTATATTTCTATGGTCGCCGCGACCAAAATTTGACCTACTATGTAGGTCGACCTCCTAGCAGAATTTTGTTTGTTGTGGTTATTGTCTTGTCACTGCGTTTTATACTGAATTGACAGATGGGAGCAGCCCAGGTGTAGCTATAATCACCAAGAGCACCCGAAAAGGTGGTTGCATAGGTCGCTTCGCCATTCTCGGTATTGTCATCGCCGTCATTTGGTTCATCACTATACCATGCGGTCAAATTGAAATAGGCTTGAAACTGTGATTGGCTGCCATCGGCATTCATCCAATAATACCACCCGACCTGGGGAGTTGCTTGATTGGGTGCTTGTTCGAGACCGATCCAGCGCTGCAGCAATAATGGCACAGGTGTTACACTCTACATACCGCAGGCTAGATACTGTGACATGGTATCTGGTATTAACACCTACCCCGAGAAAACCGTCATTGTTGTCAACAACTTTTACTTTTGTTGTTCGTTTGTTGTAGGATTGTTGTCGGATTTTGTACTGTTGTTGTCGGATCCGACAACAACAGTACAAAATCCGTGTTGTCGGATTGTTGACAACAACAGTACAAAATCCGACATCCGACAACAACAGTACAAAATCCGACAACAATCCGACAACAAACGAACAACAAAAGTAAAAGTTGTTGACAACAATGACGGCTTCCTCGGGGTAGGTGTTAAAGGAGTTCGCCGTGGCGAAACCCAGTAGGTAAGGCTGCTATGCTGGGGTGATAGAGCAAGTTCTAAGCTTTCATTTGATGTATCTGTATTCTATATTCGACAATCGCTGGTTGCGCTGTTACAAGCTTTTGAAGTTTCTGTTTAGTACAGGTCCAGTTCAGGGGTCAATTTTCAAGGTTTTTGGCTTGTATCTCTGGCGGGACGGCAGGTAGCCATGAGATCTGCGCATGTACAGGTGTGGTTTCCGCCGACCTATCTCATGGTATCTTGCTTTTCTAATTTTAGCAGAATTGATGAAGTTATAAGCAAAATGCTTCGAATTTTAGTGGCGTCCAGGTCCACTCCTGTGGACAGCACTAAAATTCGAAGCATTCGAAGCTAACAAACAGCGATATATTCCCGACATCAAACAAAAGTATTACCCTGAGCGAATTGGTAAGGTAAATGCATTACGGTACAAGAGAGAAGTAAGTCCCTCATTCTAGCAGTTGGCGCAAGTGGCGAAGTGACTTCTCGTTCACTTCGCGTCACGTCGGCTTCGCGCCGCGTCAAGTCGGAAGCCAAGCCGCGTCAAATTTGCAGCGGCGTCGCGCGGCGTGTCAGGAACAAGAAGTGACCAGCAGTGGCCTGAAAAACTGGCCCCCCTTTTCCCTTCTCCTCAGCAGGAAAACAATTAGTAGTGTGCGCAGGCAAGCATTATAGCAAACGATAATCCCGCTCTCTCCTTCTCTTCCCGCGTTTCTGTTGATTGGAAGGTAGCCAAACTTTTGCGGCTGCTGTGTCTGGCGAGGTCGGAGGTCAGAGGGAAGCAACCAGCACTACTAGTGGGTGTGGTATGTAATGTGTGTACTACGTAGTATGCTACGAACCAGAGCGTGTTTTTCTCTTCTGGCTCGGTGGCCGTTGTCTGCCTTCCATTCTTTCTTCCGTTTGCAATGACGCTGCTTATGCTTGTCAGCTAGAATAGAATGCCCTACGCTTCATTGCCCCCATCTAAGCAGCGACGAAAACGCGTTTTCCCGCACGAAAGACCAGAAATTATTCAGACTGAACAAGATAGGCCACTCGAATCGAAAAATAGCGAGGTATTTTTGGGAAGTCCGTCATGCACCTATCACTCTGAAATCCGTCAACCTCAAAATAAATAAGGCGGCCCATGACTTTTGATTGTTTTTTAAAAAATTTTGTCGTATTTTTGTTGTTTAGCTTTGCTGGCCTGTATGTATCATGTGCGTGTGTGTTACAAATGAGTATTTTTGTACATTCTTTCTTACTTACTCCAAGGAGCTATAAGTAGAGGAGGCGACACTCGACCTAATCTGGGCGTTGGCAGTGTCCGTGCTAGAGATGGGCCGAGACTGGATTGTTGCTGAAAACGAGACCGAGACCGAGACCGAGAGTTAGAATTTTTTCCGAGACCGAGATCGAGACCGAGATTAGGGAATTTTGTCGAGACCGAGACCGAGATCGAGACCGAGACCGAGACTAAGTATTGGTATAAAAACTCATGGAATTTCGTTTGTATTTTTTCGGATGGTCGTTTTCTATGAAAATTTTGAGGGCGAAAACAGTAGCGAATAGGTGCTTCACTTCTATTTCCTACATTACATGTTTAAAATCGCCCCGCAGGGAAAATTTTTTCATGATAGGCAGCTAAAATCTCAGCATAAATGCATGAAAATTGCTTGTGAAAGCACGATTTCAATCTAGTCTCGGTCTCGCCTAAAATAGGCCCTAAAAGTTGCGAGACCGAGACCGAGACCGAGAATTTGAAAATTCTAAAGTCGAGACCGAGACCGAGACCGAGATCGCCAAAAATGACCGAGATTTCCGAGACCGAGACCGAGACCGAGAGTCTCGGCCCATCTCTAGTCCGTGCCTAGCAAGGTTTCGACCTCTCTTCTTCAGGCATCCGTGGCAATCCAAATAGACAGAATCCAGCCAAGGTACGATAATGCGTATACCTCAACTTTCTTCGATCTTTTCAATGGTGGGGTCGGCGTTAACCCATCCCCAACTGGTATGGCCAAAAATGGCCATTTTTCAGATTTTTGACAAAAGTAGGGTATCCTACTGGCCTCAGCGCAACACGCACAGAGCCAGCCAAATGCTGTCCTTCTCAAATTCCACCACCAAGGGTCCAAGCTTCGCACTGATGTTGTTAACTCCTTCCCCACCACACTGGCAACCTGAGAAATTGATGGAAAACCGCCTTTTTACATGCATTTCTACCCAAATATTCTACCCTAGTGCAGTCAAGCAGGGAAATTTAAAGTACCCTACCCTAGTTTTATGCGTAGATTTCGAAAATAAATGTGGTTTTTTCATTTTCCTACGTTTAAGGCCTGATAAACCCGGTTTTTCACGTGTTCTCGGATGGAAAAGTGTGCTAAAAGCAAACATTTTAAAAATCAGGTACCCTGGCCTAATTTTATGTGTAGATTTCAAAAATGACCTTAATTTTTACATTCTTCCACTTTTAAGGCCTAATATACCCGATTTTTTACTCAAAATGGCATAAAAAGATGCTATTTAGGCCTTAAGCGTGGGAAAATTTAAAAATTAAGCTCATTTTTGAAATCTACACATAAAATTAGGCCAGGGTACCTGATTTTTAAAATGTTTGCTTTTAGCACACTTTTCCATCCGAGAACACGTGAAAAACCGGGTTTATCAGGCCTTAAACGTAGGAAAATGAAAAAACCACATTTATTTTCGAAATCTACGCATAAAACTAGGGTAGGGTACTCTAAATTTCCCTGCTTGACTGCACTAGGGTAGCATGTTTGGGTAGAAATGCATGTAAAAAGGCGGTTTTCCATCAATTTCTCAGGTTGCCAGTGTGGTGGGGAAGGAGTTAACAACATCAGTGCGAAGCTTGGACCCTTGGTGGTGGAATTTGAGAAGGACAGCATTTGGCTGGCTCTGTGCGTGTTGCGCTGAGGCCAGCAAGATACCCTACTTTTGTCAAAAATCTGAAAAATGGCCATTTTTGGCCTTACCAATTGGGGATGGGTTAACGCCGACCCCACCATTGAAAAGATCGAAGAAAGTTGAGGTATACGCATTATCATACCTTGGCTGGATTCTGTGTATTTGGAATTCCACGGATGCCTGAAGAAGAGAGGTCGAAACCTTGCTAGGCACGGACACTGCCACGCCCAGAATCAGGTCGAGTGTCGCCTCCTCTACTTATAGCTCCTTGCTTACTCTCACGCAAACTGGAAACTATACTTTAGGTAAATAATGTTCCCGTTCCAACTTCGTTCATGTTCCCGTGTTTGACAGGCATTTGCCGCTTTGCTACTGAACGTTTTTGTTGTGAGATTTATACTCTGTCTTGAAGCACGACCCTTGTACCTATAATCGATACGTTTCTTGAATTTACTTACATGAACAATGGTAGCTAAGATTGAGGAATGCAAGTGTATATGTAATGAATAAAAACAAAACGTACGTAGGTCTATTGGTCATTTTATTTTTAATGGGGTTGGTGACGGGGTCAGCAGCAGCAAAAGTAAACAGAGGAAAGAAGAGAACCTGTGGCAGGCAGGCAGCAACAGCAGGCAGGGTTCCTATTTTCGCGCATCCCTCCTCGCGTCAACTTACGCTGGCGTGAAGTGGCGTTAGTTGCCTGTGACCTACCCCTTTCCCCCCCCCCCCCCCCGTCTCGCGCCAAATCGCGCGAGCGCGACGCCGCGCAAAGTGGACGCGACTTCTACCTGCGCCTAAACTCGCGCCTACTTGCGCCGACGCGAAGTGGCTTCACATCCAGAATGAGGGACTTACATATTTCTTGTACAGTACAATGTTGCCTGTCGCTGCGGCGACTTCGCTTGTTTCGTTCACGTCGATTAGTACAGCTAGATGTCTCTGTGGCCCACAAGCTGCTTTCGCATCCGGGAATTGATACGCATATTTCAGTTTGAGAAAGCACCTTCTACGACCAATTGGGACTCCTTTTGAATCCGGTCTACATCGATCAAACGTTAATTCGCCCTCGTTTCCAGCCACCTCATTAATTATCACGCTTGCCGCAAGCACAAAGAAAATTGCTGCAGGCATAGGACACATGTTTCAGTTTGGGTACAATAGCATTCTCAAATGCTCACATTGGTACACACCACCGGACAAGTATTTTTATAAATTTCTTCCTCCCTCAAAGACTTCAGAAAAGTAGTACATTATACTTCAGTGAAGACAGCTTGAAAAACCCAAGGTTGTCTTGTGCGCGCGGGCAAAGTGCGGCCGTTCAGCGTAGACAGTTGCGAAAGAAGCGGATTAGAATTTGGCGCGTATTTCGTAAACTGTCTACACGTGTGCGCCCGCACATTTTCTATGCGGCGCATAGACAACTCAACCTTGGGTCTTTCAAGCTGTCTTCATCGTAAGTAGGATGTACAAGTACATATGACTTTTCTGAAGTCTTGCATTGATGTTCCAACGGCTCTTGCCAGTACTGGGTAAGTAAAAAGTAATTACCTAGCCTAGCACCGCTCCCAGGTCAGGTAAGTAAAAAGTAAATTACTGTGGCTGTTCGGAATGGGTCTGAGTAAAAAGTAAAACCCACTGGTAAATGAAAGTAAAAAGTAAGTAAAAAGTAAAATTTGCCCATACAAAATAAGAAAAGTACACAAAATTAGACAGTAAAAAGTAAAATCAAGGTAGACGCGATAGCGGAACCTCGAGAGGCTCACGAACGAGGCTCCGCCGCGTCCCACCTTACTTACTCATGTGTAAATAGGAGTGACGGAAATAAAAACACACATTTGCTCATTACTCCCGAACCAAGAGGCGGATTGAGCTGAAATTTTGCATGAAGATGCCCCCTATGGGTATGTATCTGCTGGAAAAATTTCAGCTCGATGGGCCTACTGGTTAGGGCGCTACGGGCGAAAAACCTATTTTTGAATGATGTCACGCTTTTATGTACTGAAAAACTGTTCCCACCGTAACTTTTCAAAGAGTCGTGGGATCGAGCTCAGTTTTTTTTAAAAGATGGGAAATGTAAAGATCTTGGGAATGTGGTCCGAGCACTTTTTGCGTTTAAGGCCTCTGACACCCTTAAAATTGCGATTTTGTGGTAAAAATAGTTGCAAAGTTAGCCAGCATACTCCTCCCTGGATTTTTTTCAGATCTGAGTGGTAGGTATAGCAAAAGATAGATCTCACTCTATTCTCGATGGCACTTTTTTAGATTTTTAAAATTAGCTTTGGTTCTCGAGTTATGAGCTGTCAAAGTTGGCTGTTTTTATGTTTCGCTTTAGCAATACTTAAGGACGTGACAGACAGCTGATTTGAGTGCCTGCTGCACTCTAGAGGCCACATATAGCATACCATTCGATTCGTCTTCAAAAGAGCTATCGATTGCTGGCCACTGCGACATGCTCATGCCTGATTCACATAGTAAAATATGCCTTCACATAGGCGAACGTCGCAAAAAAGGTGTTATTCTTTCAAAGTTGGCGACTTGTAGGCATGTGACATACCATTCGATTCGTCTAAGCAAGATCTATCGATTGGAAACAATTTCTACATGCTCGTATCCAATATGCCTGATTCACATAGTTTTTAGTTATTCACATACAAATAAAAGAAAACACAAATTAGCTAAATGTAGGCATATGGGATACCATTCGATTCATCTTCAAAAGATCTATCGATTGCTGCCCACTGCGACATGCTCATGCCTGATTCACATAGTAAAAAATGCGTTCACACTTATGAAAGTCGCAAAAAAGGTGTTATTTTCTTCAGTTTGACGATTTGTAGGCATGTGACATACCATTCGATTCGTCTTTGCAAGACCTATCAATCAGTTGGGAATAATTTCTACATGCTTGTACCCAATATGCCTGATTCACATAGTTCTACTGAATTCACATAGGGACAAAATAAAACAAAAATTGGCTAAATGTAGTCAAGCTGATATGCCATTCAATTCATCTTGGCAAGGTCTACCTAAGTATTTCTTGCATTTCTTACTAACCACCTCCTCGCTCATAACTGATTCACATAGTCTAATCAAATTCACATAGGCTCAATTCCACTCAAAAACAAAGAAATGTCCTGTGTAATTTATAATGTATCTCGAAGTTCCACTAGCGCATCTCGTCAACTCGAGCTCGGTTTATTTTTAAAGAATTGCATTGCATGTGTTATGCACATTCACATACTCCATCTCCTCTCAAAAACATAAAAAATGTTCCATGTAATGTATGATGTATCTCGAGGTTCCACTAGCACATCTCGTCAACTCGAGCTCGGTTTTTCAAAGATTTGTAACATAAAAATGTCCCATGTAGGTATATCATATCCCCTAATTTACATATAATGTATCTCGAGGTTCCGTTTAGCACATCTCGTCAACTCGAGCTCAGTTTTTAAAAGATTTGTATGCATGTGCTAAAACAAAATGCATCGATTGGGAGCAATTTTGACATGCTTGTATCCTATATGCTTCTAATATTTCAAGTAGACGTGGCAGGAACCAGTGGAGAAGTGCTCCTAAGGAGCACGAAGGAAGTGAGCGAGAGGCTCACTAGCTTGCAGATGCTTATGGGGTTGACGGTGGAGAAACCAGAAGGTTCCAACAACCAATCGCTGCCGAAACTTGCTACCCCTTCGAGTTGACAGCCTCTCGCACAATCTGCTAAGTTATCGTTTCAATCAAGAATAGCGCCACGGATAGGCCGTTTCAAGAGGTGCTCTATGGCGCGTCAAAGAGATCGTGTAACAAGCTTTCGATCGATATCTTGATCTCCTCTCAACTCGCTTTCGTTGGCTCAGGAGAGCCTGGACCGAATTCATCAAGAAGTCCATGCATAGACAGTTGTCCCTGCATAGTACGAAGACGAGCGCAGAGAGCGCGACTGGAGCGGAAACAGCGAACGGAAAACAAGCAGACGGATGATCGTATGGTGCCAGGAAGTGAAAACAGCTGGAATTAGATATCACCAGATACTTCAGTAGTAGTACAGGAGTCCACGGCTCAGATATCTATAGTGTGAGACCTAAATGATTCCAAAGCCGATATTTTGAATCGAGAAGATCGAACCCTGGTGGACCTCTCACCTTCTATTTGGCAAGAAACGTGTGAAACGGCTGGTCATATTGGAGGCCATTATTGAATGGGTACGTACACATGCGAATGCACATGCGAAAAAGAATAAACATACATACAATACATATGCACATACTTATTCATAAACGCTGCATGGATCAGGCATACAGAAGCAGGCGAGAGGCAACAAAGGTCATTGAAGAGTTTTGTTTGCCATGATTGGGAATGGGCAAAAGTATGCCCACACCAGTCAGACAGCAGCAGATTGTGCGAGAGGCTGTCAACTCGAAGGGGTAGCATAAGTTTCGGCAGCGATTGGTGGTTGGAACCTTCTGGTTTCTGCGCCGTCAACCCCATAAGCATCTGCAGGCTAGCGAGCCTCTCGCTCACTTCCTTCGTGCTCCTTAGGAGCACTTCTCCACTGGTTTAGGTATGTGACTAGCTGTGATCATTGGATTAAAGCTGTAATAGATAAAATCGCTCTTTCGCCAATATTTTCATTGCGTGAAAAGACTGACAATGCAAAAAATCTGCAGTATTCCATAAAAATTATGCGAAAACTTGACAAAATCAAGTTCAGACCACTCTTTACTTTGCATGTTCCATGGCAGTAAAAAGTAAAGTAAGTAAAAAGTACTTTTTACTGATGGAAAAGTACTCAGCAAAATATCTGAAAACAAAAAGTAAAATGTAAAGTCGGGTAAACCAATCTGAGTTTACATAGGTAAAAAGTAAGTAAACACAAACAGTACTTTTTGGCCAAAAAAGACAAAAGTACCTGGAAAAAAGTACTAAGTAAAGTACTTGGAACAGCAATGTTGAAGGTATTGCGGTCACTGCATGTGCATTGCGCACACATGGTCGTGCGTGACCGGCTGGGTTGTCATGACCAAATTCTGACAACAGGGCAACAGTCGCTTGGAAACTGCTGCGAAGAGCGATTAATTAAAAGGCAGTGGCAAGAGAGAGGTCGCCAGAAATATTGCCAGGGGCGCAAGGGCGGCGGTAGCCAAGGGTCCTGTGATGGCGATATTGTAAAATGTTATTTTTTAATTTACAAATCTACAACTGGTGAAGTGATACTGTATGTTCTTGTCAATAATCATCTGCGTGCATTGTATAATGTACACTGCGGCCATTCGAGAAAATCGCCATGGCGAAAAGAACATTATAGCTGGTAGTATTGGACTATAGTGCATGCATACATAGAATGCAGTGCAACATACGTATGTAATGTATGCACCTATATGTACGGTATATTTTTTGTACCGTTCGTAGGCACCTTAGCATCATCTACGTACGTACGTACATTATGTCGTTTCGCCTAGCACTTGCTGTTGTTTGGCAAAGGGTACAGTATGTAGTAAGCAGGACTCCATAATAGAGAAGGACTGAGCATCTGTGAACAAACGGCGTGCGCAGAGCTACGCCCGATAAGGGCCAAAAGCGTCCCCCAACTGGGACCCCCGTCCCCCATCTGGGGGACGTCCCCCAACTCGGGGACGGCGTCTTCCAACTGGGGGACCCTGGAGGCGACACTCAGCCACATAGTAAGGAGGCGCCGCAAAAACTCATAAACTTGATGTTCCAATTTTATGCTACACCTGGGCGGTGAGCTCCAGGTCGGTGTTTACCCAGCATTCTAAGGTGCGTGCAGAATTCTGTACACATCTTTTTGCCTGGGTAAACACCCACCTGTCTCAGGTGTAACATAAAACTTGCGAAACATCAAGTTTACGAGTTTTGCGGCGCCTCCTACTACGGTATGTGGCTGAGTGTCGCCTCCAGCATCCCCCAGTTGGGGGACGGCGTCCCCGAGTTGGGGGACCAGGGCTATAGATAGCCTATGAAAATCTGGGGCGCAAAAATTTTGGCGAGCGTAGCGAGCCACGGGGTCTGGGGCGGAGCCCCAGCCGCCGGAGGCTACGGGGGTCTGGGGGCAGAGCCCCCAGCGGGGGTCCAGGGGGCAGCGCCCCAGGGAAAATTTTATTATTTTAAGAGTAGAATCGCTCATTTTCCAAGCACCAGAAACTATTCAAAATCCAGCTTTTATTGCACAGTGACGGTACAGTATGCAAGAAGCCCGACAATGTACGTACGAGTACAAAGCCATACATATAGTACGCGTAGATAAGTACGTCGTAATATCTTCTTGACCTTGTAGTAGACCCAAAAGAGGTGGGAAAGGCCGATTATGGCGGTTTTAGGGGAATTGAGCCCATTTGCATGCGACCATGCAACCAGTTGTAAAAAGTCAGGTGAAAATTTTGCGCCCCTAGCCGCCCAAATTTGGGGCGCAAAAAAATTCTTGGGGCGCTCTAGCGCCCCTAGCGCATACCTATCTATAGCCCTGGGGACGCCCCCAGGTGGGGGACGGGGTCCCCACTTGGGGGACGCTTTTGGCTCTTATCGGGCGTAGCTCTGCGCACGCCGTTTGTTCACAGATGCTCAGTCCTTCTCTATTATGGAGTCCTGGTAGTAGTAAAGTAGTCATCCAAAAGCAGGATCCGTACAGCCAACACGGGTCTACAATTCTGCACAAAAGCAGCTAACGTCACGCTTTATCTGTACCTTTGATCGTATCTTACACACCAGTTACAGTTACAGTTACAGTACAGTACAGTAGGACAGTTAGTACTACCATACCGTCATGTACAATGTGGCGCTAACGTGACGTACATACCACAGTACAGTACAGAAGTAGTCTAGACCAGGGCCCAACACGCCTATCTTCAACGGCGTCGCCGCTAATGCCAATTCATGCGGTGCGTTGTCATTCGCCAAGTAAGTATAAAATACGTAGGACGGTGCATGTAGGCGGAGATGGCGTTTTGAGATTGTATGGATAAAAGAACATCGACCTTTCCGCTGGCACAAAGTGCACAACCATCAGTTTAGCTGACGACTTACGTATGCGTCTGTACTCCCAAAAAGAGAGGCTGTTGTGTTGTGATTTGTGTTTCCCTTTGATCACTTCGATCTCTGTGACACCCTACAGCTACAGTATCCGCTACAATAAAATGTCAGGAAAAATTTTATTTCGTCTTGCGCTCAGCTTAGGAAAGCGCTTACTTTTCCGGAAGAAGTCGGGACAAAAATGTGGTGAATGTGGAGCAGGAGCTGATAATGGTGGTGGCAAGAAAAACCTAGTCGGAAAACTAATTTTCAAAGGTGCAACGATGGCGATACTGTAAAAATAATGTTACTCTCTTAATACTTGAGATTAGTAATTTTTCACAAAACTTGTCGTCGCTAAACCTGTTGGCATAATAGGGACTTAGCAAAAACCCGTCGCTTAGCAACCGTTCGAGAATATCCGCTGATGATGTGGTACTTTTTGTCCATATTTGTTACTTATCGTGTTTCCTGCAGTCAAACCGTGTGCCAATTTTGAGTACAAATAAAGATTATGTGTGAAATATTCTTTATTGGGTTGGTAAAATACGTCACATAATGCGGAATAGCCCGAGCTATCCGTGGATACTTCAATTACAAGGAAGACTACTGTACTATTGTATATACGTAAGAGGTGATATTTCTTCAACAATTTCGAACGATAAGCTTGCCGATCCCTTGTACGTAAATACAGTAGCGTCATTAGCAATCCACCTACATACGCAAGCGCAGAGCAGACTGGGTGGTTAGATACGTAGCTGTAAAAATTCCACTGCAACTGCAATTTGCAATCTGCAATTTTTCCCGATGAACGTTGGCGTAAATTGACGACGTAAAGAGATAGACGCCTCTAGCGGATGAATCAAAGAATCAGTCATGAATGACCCGGGCAGGAAAGATTACAAAAGGCACCCGTTTTGAAAGAATGTTTAGTCTAACTTAACTTGCTCATTTCACAACAGTTTGAAGCAATATTTCTTGTAAAAAGCAGGCTAATACAACTGGTGTTCATGAAAATATCCCTTAAAAGAAAAATTATCCGGGCACTGCGAGGTCCACCACCGAAGAGAAGCAGAGAGAACGGTATGCGAAATTTATACTCTCTAAAAATTTATTTGTAAAATTCGTATGTGCTATACTACCCTGCACTGCAGTATGCCTCGTTCACCAGACGTCCGTAAATGCGAACGTCCATCCGTCAACCCGTGTCGGTCAACCCGAATACGGTTGACGTGGGGTTGGGTTGACGGACGGACGGCGATGGACGGACGGACACGTTACGGGTTGACGAACGGACGTACACGGACTAACGTACGGCTGATTTACAGACGTCTGGTGAATGCGGCATTATACGGTCCCGCCCCCATAGGCTACACCTATTTTGCAGGTGAAATGGCCTACGCAGCAAATTCCCCTCCTCAAAGCGATTATCTGAAGATGGGCAAGGACAAGGCGAGCAGAGCAGCTAAGAAACATAAGCCTAAGGTGAAAGCGGTCCTGAACAAGATTTCCAGTGAAATCAACGGCCTTACCAGTAAGCAACAGCAACCACCGGCAAGTGGTGGACCAAAGAAATCATCTGCAGCAGCTGGAGATGACAGCTCTGGTCATGGACAGCAGAAGCATGGACGAGAGGCCGTGGACTTCATGGAAAAAGCCTTGACGGAAGGAAGCAAGTATTCGAGGGGCAAGAATAAGTTCCTGATGGCTGGTGCGGCGAAAGTTTTGAAGAAACTGTGATTGAATTTGAATTGTATAGTATGATTGTGTTTGTGTTGAATAACGTAATCAAAATGGCGTGAATAAAGTGGAAAACGTTATGCGAACGTGAACAAATCACTGGAACTAATTATCTGAGCCGATGAAAAGCCAAAACTGAGGCTCAAAATGGCTGGCTATGCCTAGGCCTACGCATAACTACGGTATGAGGACATGACCCAAATGCGTTCTTGGAGTAGCCCACCTACTTAAAATTTTGCTACTATACACGTGTAAATGCCTAAATATAAATGCAGCTTCTACCTGCGCGCTTCGGAAAATAATAAATAAATAAAACAAAATAAGAAGAAAATAATAATAAGAAATATTATTGCTCCCATCGTCCCATCAAACCAGCATCTGTGAAATTATGGACAACATCGTGAATACGATCAAAGGTGCCGGTATTCAGATCGCTACTCATTTTACACCTGTTCTGAAGGTGTGCTACTCGTTTTCCATTCTTCCATCATTTTTTTGGAATTTGGTTGATGTATTTTGCTTTGTCACAATTAGATGCTAATTCTTATTTTGTCTTTTCTTGTTTCAGGAGTCCAAATTTCAAGAAAGCGGAGTTCTGACACCAGAGGAGGTACTTTGAAAGCTTTGCTCTATATTCATTTCCATGCAAACTGCACAGCACCGGCTACATTCTTTAGGGAGCTCTTTGATCAGACCATTCGCTACTTGTGCTAAGAACTGTGGGTGGTCGGGAACTGACCCCTTTGTTTTCACTCTGTTTTTCTGTGCGTTTTGATCACCGATCTGTCAAAACCTACTGAAAAACAGAGTGAAAAACCACCCATATTTCTTTCTCAGCGCAAGTAGCGAATAGTAATGTTTGATCGGCTTCGTCTTTGCAGTTTGTGGTCGCTGGTGATCATATGGTGCACCACTGTCCCACTTGGCATTGGGAAGCTGGAGATGCGTCGAAAAGGAAAGACTATCTTCCGCCAGACAAACAGTTTCTTGTCACCAGAAACGGTAAACATTTCTGCTCAATTACTTGCCCATTTCATTCTTTGAAAGCCCATTATCTCGTTTGGGTACTGTGGGGCAAGTCTGGCCTTGGCCTGGTCCATATGGCAGTAAAAATATTGTGGGAATCGTGAGAAAATTCATCGCCAGCTCTTTCACGCAATATGCCGATTCCTAGTGTAAGAGCTAAAATTGACTATGATTGCCCCTTCCAAATTATATTTTGCCCACTTTACTTACTTTCCAATCGCCCTCTGCTTTATCCTTGTTCATTTTAGTGCCCTGCTACCGTCGATGCAAGCAGATGGAGTACGATCCGGAGCAAGAAAAGCTCTTAGACGACCTGGACGACACGGAAGGAGAGGGATGGGTGGACACGCACCATTTTCCCTCGGACGGCCCTGGCCTAAATGCAGCCGTGGCAGGTATGTTATGGCTGATTCATATTGCAAGGAAGAAAATGCGTTCGGCTTTCGCCCTGCGCATCCATGGCTGTCCTTGCCTTTTCGCGTATCGAGCCATGGACGGACACGCCGAGCGTACGCCCTGCTCATATCTCCATGTGAATGGGCCGTTGCCTCATGTACGTACGGAATATGACACACTGCAGGCGTGAGCGAGATGTCTCTGGGAGGAAGCGACGTAGCGGCTGGGACGACGGGGGCAAAGGAAAAAGCGGCGGAAGATGACGATGATGAGGGACCGGCGATGGATATGGACAGTTTTGTGGAAAGCGGAGCTATCGATGAGGAAGACCCGGTATAGCATGCATGCATATTAGTAGAGAGAGAATGCGGGTTAACTCCTCCCGATCTTCAAAGTCTCTGTTGACAAGAACTGGTTGTGCAACCGTTGACAACCGACATGGAGGAGTTGTGCAACCCGTTGACAACCGACATAGCAGTTGCGCAACCATTGACAACCGTTGCCATGGTTATGCAATTTTCATACGCTGGTTTTCAACGGTTGCACAATTGTCAACTGTTGATTGTCAACGGTTGTACAACTCCTCCATATGTCAGTTGTCAACAACGGTTGCACAACCAGTTGTCAACGGAGACTTTGAAGATCGGGAGGAGTTAAGAAACGTTTTCTGTAAGGATTGAGAGTAGCCTATAGTGTACGCGGATGGGGGGTATTTTTGGAAATCGAGATAATATGCCTATCGGATTCCCCATCAAAAACTGCATATGTGGATGAATTTTGAAGAAAAAATTTGTTCAGGCATCATCGAGATATTGAGGGGTAAAGGCTGGAAAGTCGCATTTTGCCGTTTTTCAGTATTTTCAGCCATATTTCAGCAACCAGAGTGTATAGCGGGCTACAAATTGGCACACATATATGCCCCATAGGGACCCATGTCTGGACCAAATTTGAGCCCAATCCGCCACTTATATGGCGAGATATAGCTTCAGAAAGCTCAAATTTACGTTTTTTGGACCTGTTGCAAATTCGGTTATATGAATACCACGGCGCGAATACATGCCCTGCACGGGGTAAAATTTTGAGAGGAACTAGAGAAGGGTTAGGTCTACAACTTTTAGTACTACCGCAAAAATTCTCTATGTTTACAATTGGGACTACGGAGCTCCTGAAAGTTGAAAAATTCAGCAAAAATGTTCCCGCCTTTTTTATAATCCAAGATAAAAGAGCAACACCACTGAAATTTTTTCCTAATAAGTAGCCTATCTTATGTAAAATTTGACGTAGATTTCAAAAATAAAATCGGTTTCCCCAAAAAATTTAACCCTTACCCAAAATTCTCAAAAATATACAAGTTTTGCAAAATTATATGCTAGGGGTTAAATTTTTTGGGGAAACCAATTTTGTTTTTGAAATCTACGTCAAATTTTACATAAGATAGGCTACTTATTAGGAAAAAATTTCAGTGGTGTTGCTCTTTTATCTTGGATTATAAAAAAGGCGGGAACATTTTTGCTGAATTTTTCAACTTTCAGGAGCTCCGTAGTCCCAATTGTAAACATAGAGAATTTTTGCGGTAGTACTAAAAGTTGTAGACCTAACCCTTCTCTAGTTCCTCTCAAAATTTTACCCCGTGCAGGGCATGTATTCGCGCCGTGGTATTCATATAACCGAATTTGCAACAGGTCCAAAAAACGTAAATTTGAGCTTTCTGAAGCTATATCTCGCCATATAAGTGGCGGATTGGGCTCAAATTTGGTCCAGACATGGGTCCCTATGGGGCATATATGTGTGCCAATTTGTAGCCCGCTATACACTCTGGTTGCTGAAATATGGCTGAAAATGCTGAAAAACGGCAAAATGCGACTTTCCAGCCTTTACCCCTCAATATCTCGATGATGCCTGAACAAATTTTTTCTTCAAAATTCATCCACATATGCAGTTTTTGATGGGGAATCCGATAGGCATATTATCTCGATTTCCAAAAATACCCCCCATCCACGTACTATGCAACCGGTACAGAAAACGTTTCTTAACCAGTACTGAATATGCCTGCCAACTCCATTCATTGGTGATCACGCGTGAGCACGAAAAAAAGAAGCCTCCAGTACTGAAGGTGCTAACGCGTGAGCACATATTAGCACCTTAGCTCATAAAAGTCGACCGAAGTGCTCACGCGTGATCACCTATGCTCACGCGTGATCACCTTCAGTACTGGAGGCTTCTTTTTTTCGTGCTCACGCGTGATCACCAATGAATGGAGTTGGCAGGCATATTCAGTACTGGTTAAACACCCGGGTTTATCCCATGGCCGGGTTTACCCCTCAGTACCTTATGTTTTGTTGCTGCTTTCAGAATGAGCTGGTTGTTCCATCGAAAGCTGCAGACAGACAAATGTCGGAAAGCGGACATATTCTCGAGACTCGTTCCTACGACCTGAACATCTCCTACGACAAGTACTACCAAGTGCCCAGGCTGTGGCTTACAGGATACGACGAGGTATGCAGAGATTGGGCAAATAATAATATGAGAGAAAAAATCGATAACTCGATGATCACGAAGTAGGAGAAAAGACAGAAAGGGGGAATATAGTAGTACGTGACGTGATGAATTGGATGGAAAAATGGTGTTTGTAGGGCAAAACCCGGATACCTAAGCTTTTTTGAACTTGCCGCTTCAGTAAATGATGAACATAATAGGTAGCTCATTTGAAAGAGGAGAGTTCAAGGAATCGATTGGTGAAATACTTGTCTCAATCGGTCTTATGGTTGCTGAGATATACTAGGTGTCCTGGTTTACCCCACAGTACCCTACTTTCTGCAGAAGCGAAAACCGCTGATCGTTGATCAGATGTACGAGGATTTTTCGCAGGATCACGTGAAGAAAACGATCACAATGGAGACCCATCCGCATCTTCCTGGCCCACCCATGGCATCCATTCATCCCTGCAGGTACTTACGCGCTTTTTTCTCTCAACAGATAGGGTACCATGGGGTAAGCCGGACAGACAGTAGTGCGCTACACACGTGCTGAGTAAACTCACGGTGAGTTTGGAAGTTCGCGTTTTGTTTTGCGTTTTGAACATTCTCACTTGCTCCCAAGCGCGAAATTTTTCTCACGTGTTCACACGTGGTGAGTTTCAAACTCCCGGTGAATTCACCGGCCTCCCTATGCTTCATCGCATACTTACGGGGAATTCCCCGGGAGTTTTCCCGCTACGTGTGCAGCGCCCTGGTAAGAAATTTCCGGACAGCTCAGCTTTATACCTGCTGCGTGTATGTGCAGTAGTAATACGTACGTACGTGTGTACCACGTACGCACGTACAAAGTAGGTATGCAACTGAGTTCGGATATTCGGAACTGAAATGGCCAGCCTCTCTGTTCGTTGGTCTCACTCAACAATCACGTGTGTAGTGCACCTAGTATGTACGTTCTTTTCAGGCATGCGGAAGTGATGAAGCGTTTGATCGAGCAACTGGCAGAGAACGGACGACAACTGGGCGTGCATCAATATCTACTGATCTTTCTCAAATTTGTGCAAGCAGTCATTCCGACGATCGAGTACGATTACACGCAGAGTGTCACCCTGTGAATCGACTGCGAGCTTCGAAGAAAGTGACTTGACTACGAGAGAGTGAAAGGTGAAAGAAAAGAAATCAGACTTCATGTTCATGTGTATGGTACGTGCATATAGTAGTATTGTATTGGGATGAATTTTATTGGAAATTTTTTTATGGTTTTAGTGTATGCACTCTACAGAGTGTCTCAAAATAAACCGAACACTTTTCCATGCATGTAACTCTGGAAGCACACGTTAGATTTTTATGCGGTTTCTTGCATTTAGTAGCCAAGGCTTCAACTTAGACGTGTACAGAATTTCAGCTACTTGGTCCATAAACTTCACAAATTACGATGGTTTGAATCTCGAAGCTCAAATCGACGTTTTTTCCTTAGTATGGAGAAAAATTACGGTCTTATTTCTCAAGACACCTTGTTCCATGCGTTTGCTATGCTGCCACTGGGGATAATGCATGAGATACACATTTCCTAGCATTTTGGGACATTTTTTTCATTACTAGACTAATTTTATTTTGGACTATGCACAGGAGGCCCCTGAATCGGCACTACCAGTTCTAAAAACCCTCGTTTTCGACCGCCGGAGAAAGGGTGTTTTTGAGCAGCTTCCACTGGGCCTATGAAGCTAAAATTTTGTACACATCTAAGTTGAAGCATTGGCTACTAAACGCAAAAAACCGCATGAAAATCTAACGTGTGGTTCCAGAGTTATATGCACGGAAAAGTGTTCGGTTTATTATGAGACACCCTGTATGTTTGTTTTGTAGCAGTTCTTATGTACGTAACGTGCAGGATATATGTAGTATGTATACTGTAGGGATATTGAGCCCGCAATATCTGCAGTTTAAGTCTGGCCAATAGCAGTTGGCACTTGGACTCAAGGCGAGTTGCGTAGTTTGCATGTACTTCTGCTAAATAGGAGTACACGAAGCGTGGACAGAAATCCGCATTTGTAAATCTATTTTACACAACGTGCCTTGAGTCCAAGTGCCAACTACTATTGGCCAGACTATAGACTCTTGCATACTGCTTCTTCACAATTTCTATGAGTAATGGCCCATTCACATCGGAGGCAGAGACAAGTGTTGGGCGTACGCTCGGCGTGTCCATGGCTCGACACACGCAAAGGCATGGACATCCTCCATGGATGTGCCGGGCGTACGCCAATCACTTTTCCTTCCAAACTGTGGATGAGCCATTTAGAGATTTATGTTTGCTTATGTCTCATTTTATCGCTTTCTTATTGCTCAATGACTTCACAGCCAGATACCTTTGTGCCATCTGGCGGTAGTAGCTCAGTGGTTTGAGGCGCTCCTCGCCGCAGCGGTTCGGATCCTTCCCAGCCTCATCCCACCTTCTCATTTTCACAATCAGCTCACATCTCCCTGGATCTTTCTCCAGTGATTGAGCCTCGGCTCGAGTCAATGGACCGCCTTGAAATTCCAATGTTCGCTTGCTACTCCAGCTCAGGTCTAAAATTGTCATGAAACGTCATTCTTACGAGTTTACAAACAATAGTTTTCCATATTATTGTGAAGATTTGCCTGCCGCGGGTTTTACTGTTGTAATAGTCCGGCTCTTTCCAACACAAGTATCTTTTCGCCAAAACGTGATCCCTGACAATGTTGGTCACTTCAGTTGGAAAGCCCTTGCTCTCCAAGTAGTCAGCTCCCATCTCTGCATGATGGACTATGCCCAGTGATTGACCATTTACTTTCATTTGTTTGTCACCAGTTTTCAAGCCTTGCAGGTGGCCAATGTCATGGAAAAATGCGCCAAGAATTACCTGGAAATTAGTCAAGCTGGCAGGGAAAAAGTGCAATTACTATTTCAAATGACAATATATGGGCTTCTTTTCATCATGATTTCATACGTTAGTTGGTTCACCCTCTGATTCTGCCAACATGGCAACTTGAATTTGATGGTCCCGCAATGTTAGGGCTTCTCCAAAATACATAGCGGAACCTGCATCTTCATACAGTTGAAAAATCTCATCTAGGCAATTGGTCGCCATTGTATAGCATTTGCAATGAGTTGGAAGCTTATCTTTTATTGCTGCACATAAAAATATAAATACGAAGCTTTATTGATTGACACAATGGGTTTGTGCCAGTTTATTGCACAAGATAGCACAGCTGCTTTACAATGCGTACACAGCTAAAAAAGAAACATCCTGAGAGACGCAACATTAACATTAAACAAAACCAATAAATACATTTTTGTAAATACGTATACCCAACCAGTGGAATTCGCATATTGTAACTGTAAGTATACAACTGGGCGCACCATGTTATTTCCCATTAACGTTGTTGTTGTTGTTGTTGTATGCCAACATACTCACACTTCTAAATTCCATGTAAACGCACACTGCCTCAAAATGGTAGCCCAATATTTCATGATATTTCACAATTGTACAGCCAACCATATTTCTTTTACAACCAAGTCATACAACTTTCTGGTTGAAAAGTTTGCATTCACAGTATTTCTCTTCAACAGTTTTAGCGATAAAATTCATCATCACAAGCCCAATCCAGGGATAGACATTTAGGATAAAAGTTATTGGCTCATTTTCATTCATGAATGATGGCGTAAAGCAACGACACCTCGTATCAAAACAAACACACGTTAGCTAGCCCATCCATAATGTACGAATACACTTACCAAAAGGCCATACTACACTCACACTGCATTTGACCAGCCAAGTGCGATGTACGCTCGATATATCACCCACATTGATATGTCACTGACATCATAAAATAAGCATCGAGCAACAAGGTTTTGGAGCCAGTCCAGGATTTTTAGCTACATGTATCGTCAGTATATTCTTCCCTCATCAATACAGCTGATCTTGGTGGCTGATTGAAAAAGTTTGTAAGCAGAACATGCAAGAAGCACCTTTCTTGCAAGAAAAAAAGCTGAATTCTCTTCTTATTCAAAAGAATACAACTAGCTAAAAACCAAAGAGAACCATCAACAAACAAACAAACATAGGTCCATCCATACGCACTCATCATTCCAAATTCCATTCCACCTACTAGGGTACCATGGGGTAAACCCGGCCACCTAAGCTCCTTCATAACTTTTTCTGTTTCATGGTCCTTCATAACTTGCTGTATCAGCAAACGATGAACCAAATAGCTGATTTGAAAGAGGAGAGTTCCAAGCAATCGATTGACATCACATTTGTCTCAATCGGTCCATTGGTTGCTGACATATCCAGGCTTGAAACTGTTGGTGGCCAGGTTTACCCCGTAGTACCCTCTACAACCTAGCAAGACATGGTTTTCTGATGCGTTTTGCCTCCATCAACCCATTGGTTACTGACATATCCAGGCATAAAACTTGTAGCCGAATTTACCCCCTATTACCCTCTACATACATCCTAGCAAGACATGGTTTTCTGATGCGTTTTGCCGCGTCGGGGTGAGCGGGGGCGACTGTAGAGCGAGTCGTCCGAGAGCCACGTTCGCATGCCGCCGGTCGGGCAGCCGCGAATGTGCAGATTGTCCACGTCGCCCAGGCGGTGAGCGATTTCGGACATAGTGATGGGAGGGGAGAAGGGTTCGGTGGCGTAATCTTCACCGCGACGCTTGATACACCACCATAGCAGGAAACTGAGCAGGGTCGCCACGATCTGTAAAACGAATCGAAACGGCAACATGTACAGTACCTATGTGTAGCCACGATCTGAAAGGTAGAGTTACATACGTATGTATGATAGAGTATGATATATACATACAGTACATTACATAGGCCTACTGTGTAGAGTACGATATTATACATAGTATGTATGGCCACGACACGATCTGTAAATGCGAAACAGAAAGGATTAACTCTCTCCGATATGGCTTCGCCCGCTCTGCCGGCACCCGGTCCGCCGGGTTCGAAGGGAAGCGCCGGCGGAAAAAGAAGGAAATTATTCATTTGACCGACGTTTCACGGTGAATGGAGGGAGATCATACTTGTGCAATGCGCATTGCACTAGAACTTGGGAGTAGAGGGCAGTGAAATAAACGTGCGCATTCATTACCCCTCTCTGTTTTTGCTCTCACCTTGAGCACGAGTACGATGCTTCCGTAGCGAATGCGGAACATGTCGATGTCGTAGAGGAGGCAGGTGGTGCCCTGTTTGCCGCACACCGGCTTCCACACCATGCAGGTGGTGTCGATGACCCAGCCGAAGAGAATGGGCGCGGGGAGGTAGGCCAGCAGACGCAGCATCACCACCTGCAGACCCAGCGCGAACGCCTTCTCGTCTTCCGACACCGCCCTGAAAACAATAACAGGGTAAACACGCGTACGGTACTGTGGGAGTAAACCTGGCCCACTAAGCTCTTGTGAATTTACTATTTTCAGCAAATGATGAAGCGAAAAGCTCATTTGAAAGAGAAGAGTTCAAGGAAGCGATTGGTATATGCATGGACCGCTTCAAAATATGGATCTCTTGAATTTTAGCACTGGATTTTGAATTGGTCCAAACATGCTATAGTCTGGCCAACAGCAGTTGGCACTTGGACTAAAGGCGCGTGCGTAAAATAGATTTACAAATGCGGATTTCTGTCCACGCTTCGTGTACTCCTATTTAGCAGAAGTACCTACATGCAAACTGCGCAACTCGCCTTGAGTCCAAGTGCCAACTGTTATTGGCCAGACTATAGCAGTCCACATTATTGAGGACATCTTGAATTCTGTTCACGTTCTAAAATTTCCAACAACTTTATTCAGAGGTCCACAGTTTGAAAAGCGGTTCATTGGACTGAATACTCACGTTCAGTATGCAGAGTTCACTCACCTTAGCGTCACCATGACCAATGGCATCTGATTATTGGATGCGACGAACGTGAGCAGGAAGAGTCCGAGCAAGAACGGATAAAGCATGCGACAGCCGGACGCGCACACGCCCGTCGTCGCCTCACCACCGAAAGACGACGAGGCAACAGGAGCAGCAGGAGTAGATAACGAAGAGGGAGAGTGGGACACTACTACCACTGAAGGAGTAGAGGAGGAGGGGGAGGAGAAAGCTGCGGGATTCACCCAGCTGCCAGGCGCGAATTGGCTGCTATTGCGCGGAATGCATTTGCAGTCCAAGTACTTCGTCTGCAATGAAAGAACAAGACAATAGCGCGCTACACACGTGGTGAGTAAACTCACGGGGAATTCCCCATAAGTATGTGATGAAGCATAGGCAGGCCGGTGAATTCACCGTGAGTTTGAACTCACCACGTGTGAACACGTGAGGAAAATTTTTGCGCTTGGGAGCAAGTGAGAATTTCTACACGAAAAATAAAACTCGAAGTTCAAACTCACCGTGAATTCACCGTGAGTTTACTCGCCACGTGTGTAGCCCACTAATGACTGCACCCTTGTGGCGTGCGCGTTCCATATTATGTAAAGGAAAAAGAACGGGACCGAACGGGAATCGAACCCGCTAACCTCGGTCACAGCTGTGGACTTTGGCACACCACCAGGAGAGGCACGGGGATAGATGGCTAAACTCGCCTATTTTACACACCTAGAACTAGTTTTACGTACACTTTACTGGCCTCGGACGCTATTGCCATACGACCGTACGCAGTACGTAACACCATTTTGATCCATCCTTCTCAACCAAATACCAAGAATCCATAAACATCATCCTTTACCCCAACTCTCCCTCCCCTTTCCGGTTCCTTCCATTCCTTACCTACTGATCATTTTTTTCTAGCTTCAGCCTGTTATAGAGTGCTTCTCTGGAAATGCACCTTAGCACCTTTTTTATGGTCCAGCAGTCGTTTTCCAAACATATTGAGCCTTCCGCATTACGTTGCTGACCAGTTTAAAATTTAACCCCTCCTGTATGCTGAGATATGGCTGCTGGTAGGCCCAATTTGCCCCCCACTTTTTTCAAAAGTTCTTACCATCATTCTACTCCATTTTCTTCGCTGATTTCGGTTTGGGGCATGCCCCTTCGAAATTTTGATAAATACACCACAAAAATTGACGAAAATGATCAAATTAGCCAAAATTACCTCGTTTTCGACTATATCATGGCATATTGATCAAAATTTCGAAGGGGCATGCCCCAAATCGAAATCTGCGAAGAAAATGGAGTAGAATGACGGTAAGAACTTTTGAAAAAAGTGGCGAGCACGTGAGGGGCAATTTGGGCCTACCAGCAGCCATATCTCAGCATACAGGAGGGGTTAAATTTTAAACTGGTCAGCAACGTAATGCGGAAGGCTCAATATGTTTGGAAAACGGCTGCTGGACCATAAAAAAGGTGCTTAAGGTGCATTTCCAGCGAAACACTCTATAACAGGCTGAAGCTAGAAAAAATGATCAGTACATACATACGGTATGTATGTGTAGTACCACTTTGGTGATGAACTTTGGTCCGATCACAGTCATGGTCTCCTCCTGCACGGTTTCGGGTTGTATGCATCCGGCGAAGCAGGGCGAGAAGTAGGTGCGTCCGTCACTCCCGCACACCGGCACGTAGTCATTGCGCTGACAGCCGCACGCCGCGTTGCACGGATTCGTCAGGTTCACCTTCGCCTTCACCAGAGAACTACAACACGCAGAGCAGAGCAACAGGATGCGTACACACGTATGTACATACCCGTGTTACGTACATGACATACCCGTGTTACCCACATACAAAGAGCGCCGACCAATTTCTTAGCAATCCTATGGGCAGAACAAACAGTATGGCGGCAAACACGATGCCAAGCCCTTAATATGCAAATCAGCTGCAATGTCAGAGTTAGGGGTTCTGCTTTGTAGGGTACTGTGGGGTAATCCGGTCACATCAGCTCCTTTGAACTTGCTGTTTCAGCAAACGATGAACCAAATAGCTCACTTGAAAGAGAAGAATTCAAGGATGGAATCGACTGACATCATATCAGTCTCAATAGGTCCATTGGTTGCCGGGATATGCAGCCTTGAAAGTTTTGGTGGCCAGGTTATCCACAGCTGGGTTTACCCCACATTACCCTATTTCCGACTTCTCACACATTCCGTCTTTGCCTACTGGAGAACTGTGGCATGCTACTCTCCTTTCCTTTCTACCTACAACACATCACACTTACTCTGGTAGAGCGAGCAGTGAGCTGTCGTACTGCTTGAACTTTCCCACCAGATCCGGATTCGCACAGCCGAACACGAAGAAGAGGCCCAGCAGAAGAGCGCAGGCCGTATTCACCCCGGCTACCATCTTGCTCACACTGATCAGCTGCAGCTTCTTTCGTTTCAGCACCCAGCCGCCCATAAAAATACCCACGCAGGCACCCGGTATTGCAACTGCTCCTGCAACATACAGCAGCATGCATGTCTCACACGTCACGTTCAGAAGTTGGATAGCAGGAGTGGGAACAATCGGGTACGAGATAATATGTCTCACTAGTGCGCTACACACATGGTGAGTAAACTCACGATGAGTTTGAACTTTCCGCTCAGTTTTGCGTTTCGAGCATTCTCAGTAGCTCCAACGCGCGAAATTTTTCTCACGTGTTCACACACGACGGTGAATTAGAAACTCCCGGCGAATTCACCGGCCTCCCTCTGCTTCATCTCATCCCCGCGAGTTTTCTCGTTGCGTGTTGCGTGTGTAGCGCCCCCTGTTCGGCCTGAACAATTCTAGCGTCATCTTCTACTTTACCTATCCTATCCACTGTATTCTACACAACCCAAGTTACGCTACAGACTCATCTCCTACCCTATAGGCCTATTATATTCTGACCTGTGAGTATGCTGGCGTCTGATTTGGTGACGCCGAACTGCGTCTCCAAGTACTTGGGGAGGAAGACGGTGAATCCGGAGACGATGGCCAGATCGAAACAGGCAGCCAGAGAAGCCACCATGTACACGCTATTCGAGAACAGCCTGCAGATCGACACCGGAATGCCTGGAAGCATCAAGCAAACGACAGTAAAAAAGGAAGCCACCACACGCTTCTTCAACCAGCTGATGCTGCATCATGAATGTTAACTCCTCCTCAATCGGCTCGTCACAGTGGTCAGCAAGTTGCGCAACCAACATCACTTGGGAGAGTTGCGCAACCGACGTTAACTCTCTTCGATATGGGCTGGCCCGCGTTCCGCCCGCAAGCCAGCCCATATCGGAGAGAGTTAACCGACATATTATGGAAGATGCGTAACCATGGCAACGGTTGACGTCGGTTGCGCAACTCCCATATGTCGGTTGGCGTCGGTTGCGCAAGTCCCATATGTCGGTTGGCGACGGTTGTGCAACTCCTCCATATGTCAGTTGGCGTCGGTTGCGCAACTGGTTGACCACTATGAGGAGCCGATGGGTAAACCCGGCCACCTAAGCTCCTCTGAGCTTGCTGCTTCAGCAAATAATGAACCAAATAGCCCACTTGAAAAAGGAGAGTTCAAGGAATCGATTGATATCATACGTGTCTCAATCGGCCCATCGGCTGCTGAAATATGCAGCCCTGAAACTTTGGTGATCGGACTTTTCCCACGGCCGGGTTTACCCCATAGTACCCTACTGTATATACCTTTCAGGCTCTTTCCCCATTCCTGTCGCTGTTCCACCCGTCTCCTCTCCCGCGCTCTCTCCTCTTCCGCCATCTCCTCCGCAGTCTTCGACGCTCTGTCGCTTCCTTCTATCGCCCGTACCCGGTTCCTCTCCTCTGCTTCATCTCCTTTTGAGGCTACAGAAGCAGAGGGGGTGCCGACGACTGTTGTAGCCGCTTCTTCAGGCGAGGGCGAAGTCGCAGCCGTCAAATGCTTGAGTTTTCGAGGAAACCCGAAAAATGGCAGGCTGAAAAGAGCACAAGAGAGAGATGACCGAACGAATCAGCGCATGGTAAAGTCAGTACGTGTACTATTTATTTTTTTGCATGGTACATACTACGTTATAGTGCTTCTTTGGAAATACACCGTAGGAACATTTTTCACGGTCCGGGGGTAATTCTCCGTACATGTTGAAGCTTCCGCATCACTTTCCAGGCCGCCGTTCCATTGAGAATCTCCTGGAAAAAGAGATATTTCGGTTGGTAGGCCAGTTTTGCTTTGCCCCTCACGTGACAGCAACTTTTCCCGCACAATCTTACCAGCGATCGACGCCTCTTATTTCGTAGAATTCCGTTCTGGCCATGCCCCTTCGATATTTCGACATAAATATATTGAATTCGTCGATGAAAAGATTGCGACTTCCTTTTCGTTTTTCGTTTCTTTTTTCGCAGGTCGCTCGCGCGCTCTAGGAGTACGTGCTCCGTCGCGCGAGTGACCCGCGAAAAAAGAAACTCACAATTTTCTCATCGACGAATTCAATATATTTATGTCGAAATATCGAAGGGGCATGGCCAGAACGGAATTCTACGAAATAAGAGGCGTTGATCGCTGGTAAGATTGTGCGGGAAAAGTTGCTGTCACGTGAGGGGCAAAACTGGCCTACCAACCGAAATATCTCTTTTTCCAGGAGATTCTCAATGGAACGGCGGCCTGGAAAGTGACGCGGAAGCTTCAACATGTATGGAGAATTACCCCCGGACCGTGAAAAATGTTCCTACGGTGTATTTCCAAAGAAGCACTCTATAACGTAGTGTACCATGCAAAAAAATAAATAGTACATACTGTAGGCATCTAAATCTATCTATGTCTACAACTTTTCCGTATGTATTGTTCAGCTATAGTCAGTCTGGCCATTCGTTTTGCGTAAAACAGACAAACATACGGATGTCTGTCCATGTTTCAGAATATGCAATCTGCGCAGCATGGGCAAAGTTCCATAGGGAACTCCTCTGACCAGGCCATAGTGCAGTGAACGTACATATCCTTGGGCACGGGTTGTACACAACAAAATTAAAATACCCCCATCTATCTTTGTATTACCAAACATATATAACCCTTCATTATTGGGAAGAAAGGGCGTGTTTTGGTAAGTTATGCCCATTCTTCCCAATGCAGGAGTTATACAATCTTGGTATTACATTTAGTACCTGAACAGGAAGTAGAAGGCGCCGCACACGATGAATCCACCCCACCAGCAGCCGATCCAAGCCGGGTCTGACCGGGGTAAATCCGGTGGGGCCGGGGGACTGACGTAATTGGACAGCATGAGAGCGCCCATCAGAAAGCCGCACACGGGTCCGAATGCCACAAATACGTACATAAAGGCTGTAATAAGAAATAGCACATGAACGCTGGTCGATAGCGACCCCGCGGTATTTAATGACAGTTTGGATCGGTGTCTGCGGGGCCGTCGACCTTCTTCAATCATCTGGAAGCGTCAAAGGAGCGAGTGAACTGAAAAATTGACAACAAATGACGTCGACGATCCTGCAGACGCCGATCCAAACTTGCGTCAAATACCGCGGAGTCGCTGTCGACCAACCCAATCGCGTTACTGCAACTCGTCCATACCACCCCCCGTTCCTTCTCCCTGCTTGCTTACCAAGATAGACGGAAGAGCTCTCCTTTGGCACGTGGTTGTCGATGTATGTGGTTCCGAGAGTGAACAGGGGACTGCCTCCGATGCCCAACAGCACTTCTGCCAGCATCAGGACGAAGACGTACTTGCCGGCGCTTGAGGCCGCCGTTTCCGCGCACGCCGCCGCCTCCATATCCCCGCCAATCGGCGTCGGCCGACACACGTCGACGGGCAGTGATTGGTTGGACGAGGGGGGCGGGGGAAGGGCGAGGGCGGGCGCGGAGGCGAGAAAGTGCGGGAGCGAGAAGAGGAGGGAGCCCACCGCCAGCAGAATCCCGCCGCAGCCCACCCAGCGAGGAACGTGGCCGTTGGAACCTGCAAGAACAGACAGTCGAGGAAAGTTTAACCCCCTCCGTAATCTCAGATGGCCGCATACACCCCCGCGCGGCCACCACGGCAACGATCATAGTCACTGTTTTCTGCCCACAGCACCCCACGGCTATGGGCGGCCTGGAAACAAGGGTGCATGCGGCCATCTGAGATTATGGAGGGGGTTAACACATACCGCATCAAGGCGTCATTGTTGTCAACAAGTCGCTCAACTGTTGTCGGTTTGTAGTCCGGTTGTGATCGAGGGTAGCAAATTTGATTCCCGCTCGGTCGGATTTCCTCCCCCCCCTTTTCGGTGCCTGTAATCGCCATACGGAACGCAGCACGTCACAGTACAAACCGAACCCAGCCATGGCGAAATCCGTCAGCTCAGCAACCATGGACATTGAGACAAATATAATATCAATCGATTCCTTGAGCTTTCCTCTTTCAAACGAGCTATTTGGTTCATCATTTGCTGGAACAGCGAGTTGGCCGGGTTCACCCCATAGCCGGGTTTACCCCACAGTACCTACGTTACGTATCTTTCATCATTCCGCAACATAATGCCAAAAACTGTTGCACGAAGTTGGGACGGGACACCTGGTGCAAAAATAGCGCGCTACACACGTAGCGAGTGAACTCACGGGAATTCCCCGTACGTATGTGATGAAGCATAGGGAGTCCGGTGAAATCACCGTGAGTTTGAAACTCACCGTCGTGTGAACACGTGAGAAAAATTTTGCGCTTGGGGAGCAAGTGAGAATGCTCTACAAAAAAATGAAACTCGAAGTTCAAAATTCACCGTGAATTCACCGAGAGTTTACTCACCACGTGTGTAGCCCACAAATGAATATACAGCCCAGCAAACTTACCAAAGTAAGACACGAAGAGCACAGAGAGCAGACTGCCCAATTCATACGAGCTGACCACTAGGCCTGCGGTGGCTGACCGTATCTCGAACCTCTTCTCAATCGTCGTCAACACCGACATAATGTAACCCGTCGCCAAGCAGCCGTGTACCGTGATCAACAGACAGATGGCCGCGCAAAAGCACTTGATGCTCATCCACGCCGGGTGATTTTGCAGTCGGTTAACCGCCGCCTTAGCCTTCAGCGCCGGAGTCCAACTGCGCTCCGAACTTCCACTGCCCAGCACCGACCACTGGCTACTGTTCACAGCGTGATCGGTTATCACAACCGGCGGTTGCCCGTCCTGCGAGTAATAGTTATTGTCGAGATAACCCTCGCCTCCTATCGGTGTAAGCGTGCCGCTTCTGTTCGAGTAACCCACAGCCAAAATGTCGGCACCGGAAGAACCGGTTGGGGTTGAGCGCTTAAACTGCTGCTTCGTCATTATGCCAGCTCCCGCCTTCTTCCCCGAGCTAGGGGATGAGTTAACAATGGTCCGAATCGGCGGACTGTGACTAATTGGTGGACCTCCGCCGATGGGAAATTCGCCTTCGATCAACTTGAAGGTATCGTTTCTCTTCGTTCCTTCGTTCGACGTCGAAGCCATACTCAATTTTCGCGATTTTCTGCCCTTAACCCCTCCCGTATCCGACTGTCGCGTCTCCACGGCTTCTTTTCATAAGCAGCTGCGCTTCTTCACTTCCCAATCAGCTGATTTTAGATTTTAGCAGCAGAAAGATGGTTGCTCATCCGTCATTCCGTGCGTTAAAACTCTGCAAAACAATGAATATTGCACGTTACATTACAACATCCGAAAAATGTTTCTATCCAACGCAGCACACCATCAACAGAGCGCGCCATACGGAAGCCTATATTATCCCCTCACCTACCCGCTACTGCGTGTGTGTTTTCGCTCATTCGAAGAATTTTCTCAGCTTTTCAACACACAAATTCTGACGTGTTTGTTTGTTTTTCACAAATTCACATTACGACCCCCTGCCTCTAACGGCAAATTGAAATATTCCCAGCGGTACCAGACACCGTTTATATCTATCATCCCTTTCAAGTGCCTGCAGAAAATCTGGCTCAAGCAGACCGCAAAATCGGCAAGCGGATTACAACAGCCCAAAGCCATCAAAAGCAGACAGCACGGCGTACGTATTGTAGGGACCTGCGTAGAGCGTTTGTGAACCCGTGTGGTTGATGCTTCAAATCTTAGGGTAGCTTGGGTAAAACCGGGCAAGAGATAAACCGGACATCAAGCTTTTCTCAGCTATGTCTAGGACTATTGCAGACCAATACAGCTGGATCTGGGTCGAGTAATGATATAATGGATTGCATTTGCCTCTTTTGGTCACAAGTAACGTACATAGTACGTACGGTATAGTCGAGAAAGCTAAATTCGGAAATTTTTACTCTCCATCCAGTTTTACCCCAATATAACCTGCTATTTGTAGCAATTCGATACAGGCTTTTTAGAGAGCGGTCAGCGCATTATTGTCCACTGGTCTTCAACAAACAGTTGCAAACGGCAAACACAAAGAGGCTCGCCGAACAAAGAAAGGAATTCGATGCCATTTCGGCAACAACTGAGCATATTGAGAACAAAGACGCAGCCGCGCTTATGTACAACCCACCCACCCACACACACACACACACATACCATAAAGTAACTTGACTGCAGAGAATAACAGTCCTATAGAATTTTGAGGAAAAGTTGAACTGGAACTATAGTAGCACAACACAAAGCCATAAAGCAGCTCAATGGCAGACAGTTCAAAACTACGATATTTACTCGACTGAGATGAGAAGTGTGAAAGAATGATTCGCCTGCTAAGCAAAACACTAATGGATTTTGTTAGATATTTGATAGTTTGGCTGGCATAAAATAATCTGAGAGCAGCTGGTCAAAGCACAATCAATGGCAATAGCACGCAAAGCACAGAGAGCTCACATCAAGCACGACAACAGACCACCCAATTAGCCATGTCCAAGTCCAGCTGTAAATGAGGACAGCTACATAGCTTGTGTACAGCATCACCCCCCCCCCCCTCACAAGTTAAGATACGCCATCAAAAAATAGATCTTTACATGTGAATGTTATCGCAAACATTCCAACGACGTGTTTCCAAACGAAATCTTTCTATTTCCGCTCAAGTTCACTCTCCTCCCTCCCACAGACAAACTTATTCAAAAAAGTTGACTTCATCAAGTGGGAGAAAGAGAGACATTTCCAGAACTATTTGCGCAAATAAGTACGTACAACGACGACCACACATAACATACATAAGTGTGGGAAGTTCGGAACAGACGTGACGTCAAGACAAGAAAACAGGGGACGGACACAACCAACGGTTTACACACACACCCACACGAGCGCAGGACATCTTGTGCGACAGTAAAGGTTTTCCCAAGCACCAATCCAATGGCAACGTCGCGAGATCTGAGTGTGTAAAAAAACTTTCCGCTGTTCACCAACAGCTAAAGCACAGCACTTCTCAGGTCAAGCTGGACAGACAGACACACGTCTGTAACATACGTACGTACTTCATTAGCGTTGTACCAGCTAACGCATAGTCGGTTTCTGGAGCTAAAAAACGTACCGTTCTTCTCAATTCAAGCTTTCAAGCGACCTCCACCCTCAAAAGCACCTCGGAAATCGGAACACACTTGTGTACAGTAAGCAAGTAGCGAACCGCGTCCAATACGAACGCATTCCCTTCCCATCCGAAAATGCCAGAAACTTTTAAGCGGCGACAAAAGCTCTAATATGAAGAGCGACACTGAAGCTCACAGACCTGCGTCCTACCTAGTACACACCTGTACCGAAACGAAGTCCACATTGTGTCGCACATGAGCGACACAAAACATCAGCAAAAATGGGCGACAACAAAAGCATCCGCCGTGAAAATTCACGGGAATTGTGAGAGAAAAAATACGGCAACAAAACCAAATTGCGCTGCTACTGTAGTAAACACATTACATCGGCAAATCAAATCAGGTGAATAGAATTGAATTGCAAGTCAGCACAACCGAAATGGCAAAGCGAAATGGCACAAAAGCCAAAGGATCACGCACCTGTCATACAGAAACCAACCTATAATTCGCTCAAAAAACCCGATTTTCGGGAGAAAATGAAAGCACAATAAATTATTACGCAATTCCACCCCATGATTTTCGGAAAAAATATTATTTTCGCAAAGGGCGACGTGAAAGCACGTTTACATTCACACAAATGCCGCGCTAAAATTAGCGTCTCCTGTTGTTATGCAATTATGTAGGATCGGACAGTTCAGCTCACATGGTGTGCCCTTTCTGTAACCCACTTGAACTGTGCCTGCCACATTTCCTTTCATGCCAGATAAAGCTAGCACTAGCCAAAGCATTGCCTTTGTCATAAGATCTATGGCAATGCGCGCAAAATGAATTCAGATTCAGAATAGCACAAGTAGGGTACTGTAGGGTAAACCCGGCCACCAAAGCTTCTCTGAACTTGCTCTTTCAGTAAATGATGAACCAGGGTAAGTAAACCATGAAAGAGAAGAGTTCAAGGAATCGATTCATATCATCCATTTGTCTCAATCGATCCAATGTTTGGGAGATATGCAGCCCTGAAACTTAGATCTGGCCGGATTTCCCACGGCTGGATTTACCCCACAGTACCCTAATACCCGATCAGCCCACACACACATGGTGGCAGAACCTGTGTTGGTCGAGTAAGAGCAATGTTATTGCTCCTGAGCTATACAGAAAGACACAATAATGCTTGCGCGCAAAGGCAAGGCAAAGCCCATTGCAAAAGCAAACGGAAGCTTACGACACAAAAGAAAAGCTCTTTTCTCGGCAACTAAATCCTGCCTAAAGTGCGCAGCCCGCTCGAGAGTTGAGATTGGCCCGCCACGCGGCGAGTCGGAGAAACAGCGCTTCAGTACTGAATTACTCTTTTCATCAAGTTGGAATGCCATAGAGGCCAAATCAAGTCAAACTCCAATCATACATATACCCCAACTTTCTTCGATATTTTCAATGGTGAGGTCGCCGTTAACCCATCCCCAACTGGTATGGCCAAAAATGGCCATTTTTCAGCTTTTGGACAAAAGTAGGGTATTTGGAGGCCTCAGGGCAATATGCACAGAGCCAGCCAAATGCTGCCTTCTCAAATTCCACCACCAAGGGTCCAAGCTTTGCACTGATCAGACATCGGCACGGTATCAAGGGTGGGGGTATGTAGTTGGGGTTATGTCGGGTCTAAAATCTGGGGTCAGCCACATACCCAGGAAAAATTTTTTTTTGCAACATACCCCCAGAATTTCCAACATACCCCCAGAAAAAAATCGCTACATACCCCCAGATTTCCAACATACCCCCAGATGAAAATGACAGCATACCCCCAGATTGTCAACATACCCCCAAAGTTCAAAGTGCTGCAAATTTTTGCACCCATCAAAGAGGTGGGTGCAGAGTGGGGGTATCCGTTCAGATGCCCCAAAGCAAATTTACTTCCGTGCTACCAATGAACCAAGTACTGAATTTGATCACCTCAACTATAACAATGATGAAGAATACAGAATGAACAGAGAAGTGATAAGTCAGAAACTACTGCCACCATCTAATGTGTTTTACTAGCAAGTGGCTGTATATCATGTGCAGGATAGATAAAGTAGACACAGTAGTATGTAGTAACAAGCAGTTGCTTCATTGATTTTCCACTTGACATGAAATGTCTTTCTTCATTATATTGCCATATTTATTTTTTCTACTCAAAAAAACTGGGGGTATGTGTGGCTGTGAGGGTATGCAAAATTGCTCCATAAAAAACTGGGGGTATGCGTGGGGGTATACAAAATTGGTCCAAAAAAACTGGGGGTATGCGTGGGGGTATGCAGAATTGCTCAAAAATAAAGTGGGGGTATGCGTGGGGGTATGTTGATTTTATTTTTTGGGGGTGTGTTTGGGGTATTGTTGGAATTCTCAAAATCTGGGGGTCTGCGTGGGGTTATGTGAGGGGGTGGGTGGGGGTATGCTGAACATACCCCCAGCTGACCCCAGGCCGACGTCTGACTGATGATGTTAACTCCTTCCCCACCACACTGGCAACCTGAGAAATTGAGGAAAAACTGCCTTTTCAGATGCATTTCTACCCAAGTATGCTCCCCCAGTGCAGGCAAGCAGAGAAAATTAGAGTACCCTACCCTAGTTTTATGTGTAGATTTCAAAAATGGATGTGGCTTTTCCATTTTCCAACGTTTAAGGCTTGATAAACCCGATTTTATGCCATTTTTATGATCAGTTGAGTAAACAATCGGGTATATTAGGCCTTAAAAGTGAAAGAATTTAAAAAATTAAGGTAATTTTTGAAATCTACGCATAAAATTAGGTCAGGGTACCTGACTTTCAGAATGATCACTTTTAGTTCACGTTTCGATACTGAAACACATGAAAATCGGGTTTATTAGGCCTTAAACGTTGGGAAACGGAAAAGCCACATCCATTTTTGAAATCTACACATAAAACTAGGGTAGGGCACTCCAATTTTCTCTGCTTGCCTGCACTGGGGGAGCATACTTGGGTAGAAATGCATCTGAAAAGGCAGTTTTTCCTCAATTTCTCAGGTTGCCAGTGTGGTGGGGAAGGAGTTAACATCATCAGTGCGAAGCTTGGACCCTTGGTGGTGGAATTTGAGAAGGCAGCATTTGGCTGGCTCTGTGCATATTGCCCTGAGGCCTCCAAATAAATACCCTACTTTTGTCAAAAAGCTGAAAAATGGCCATTTTTGGCCATACCAGTTGGGGATGGGTTAACGGCGACCTCACCATTGAAAAGATCGAAGAAAGTTGGGGTATATGTATGATTGGAGTTTGACTTGATTTGGTCTCTATGGCATTCCAACTTGATGAAAAGAGTAATTCAGTACTGAAGCGCTGTTTCTCCGACTCGCCGTGTGGCGGGCCAATCTCAACTCTCGAGCGGGCTGCGCACTTTACCGACCAGACAGACGCACTACATGGGATCAGTGGAAAAAAGCCTAACACAAGAATGGGGGTTCGAAATAAATAAACATCGGCAAAAAATAACTGAACAAAGAATAATATTCGCGTCGAGTCTATCTATGCACTGTGGAACGGAAAAGGCCTTTATATAAATTCAGTGGCAATGACCCAATAAAGGTGAGGTCTGAACTAGCTGAACAATAATTGTCCAACAAATCAGACCACAGCAAAATGCAAAATAATGGGTATTTACTAACTACGTACGTACTTTGCAAAACGGTTTCTGAACAATCGCTATTATCCTGACCGACGGTAGCATTCCTAAGGTACCGAAAAGGGTTCCCTATTGTCATTCAATCCCAACATAGAGGACACAACATGACATGACATGACATACGTCACATACAAGAGGGACAGGGAAATATTCCAGAACGAATGCACATTCTTCTATTCGTTACGCGAAAAGATTGAATAATAGGCAAGAAATGAATGATAAATAAAAGGATATTTTCTCAGATCTGCGAGGCAAGATGTATTTGACGTTGTCAATCTGAGACTCACTTTTGAGACGGACAACGCACGTCTTATTCCTTCCTGTAGATTTCCTGGATATCTCAGAATTTCACGCAAAGCAAGCACAAGGGAGACGAGAAAAGTGCAATCAGCCAAAATTCCCTCAAAAGATGGCTCTGTTCTGTCGTCTGTTCCCTCGATAACTCATACATGATGATTGCGAACACCGCAGGCTAAACATACGTACGTACGCACATACCTTACGTTACGTAACTTGAACAATATCCTGTGTTCAAAACGACAACCCAAAAGCAAAGACTACGTACGACGCATTAGACTTTCGACTTTATCGGACATTCAATATCCACTCCACTGATGACCAAAGGCTAGGCTAGGCTTGGTCAAGTTGAAACAGGAAGCAATCAAGCATGCTTGTAACTCTCCCAATGCTAAAGTGAGTGAGACACAGTGCAGGACTGAAATTCCAACCACGTAAAAGCGAAGTTGTCAATAAAATTTTGCGGCAAAGAAAAGTAAAGGCGATGCTCAAAGTATGCGCGTGACCAGAATCTTTAGCCAAGAGAGCCACACAAACAGTGCAGGATATAGTATGTACTCTAAGGCAAAGCTATATGCGAAAACTGAGCTGATGCTGAGCCACATTCAAGCCAAAATAGGAATCAATAGTGAGTGAACTGATCCACCAACCAGTAAAGTATGAACAGCTCGGATATTCATACCAGATATGAGCGACATTTCAAGGCAAATTTGCTTTATACTTAGATCTGGAAACTTTGGCGATATTATTTGAGCGCGAGCTTGATCAAATATTCGAGCCCCTCCCCCTATTATTATTCCTAATTCAAGGCACAATGACAGAGAGAACGTAAGCGAATATGGTAATATCCGTTTTGCTCATAAAACCCTGTGCAAACTGTCACCGCCTTATACAAACAGAAAAGCGTCTCTCTCCTAATATCTACTGTACATTTACGCAATAATCCTGTATAACAATACACAGACACATGCATACATATACACAGTACGCACGCACACGTGTAGGTGTACATAGCAGAATGCGCAACCAGGAGACAGCAGAGCAAAGAAACGGAAAAGCAAACAAATGCATGCAAACAAAACATGTTCTTGAACAAGAACCGAACAAACATACAAACAGGAACAACACGCGAGTCAGGAAAGCGGATACATAGGCATTATAATGGCGGAATACACTACAATTTGGAAAGAGCTGATCCTGTAATCTGTTGCCTTTTTACGCGAATGAGCTTTCGATACGATAGGATACCATAGGCAAAGCTTTCGGGAGTCCGCTTCGGAGCTTGAGAGTAGAAAAGAAACACAGCACAGCAAAGATAAAGATGAAGGAGCCAAAAGGAACAGGAGGAAGAAGAAAGTGGAAGAAAGGAAGGGAAGGAAAGGAACGAAAAGAAAAGAAAGAACGAGAACGACGGGAACAACGTACTCCTAAACGCGCTCACTTTCCGCTGATTTGCAGTTGAACTGGCGGGAGCGGCGCTGGAGTATTATAGGATTACTTGTCCAGTGAGCTAATAGCTACATTTATAAACTTGTCGTCTCGTAGTATCCCTATTTTTAAGTTATACTCAAAATCTGCAAAAGCCGCAATATTGCTCCATCTTTAGGGCAAAGAGCTGAATTCCTGTCCAAAAGCGTAGCCGAACAATCCTTTTCACAGCATGCATATTTATTTATTTATTCATATCCATCATCCAGCATCATCAATCACTTCTATTGCATTTTCATCCAGTGAGCGAGGACTTTTGCTTTTTGAATGCGGCCTAATTGATTAGTAAGTGGATTTGGTATCCGGTGTGACATTAGTGAGGTACTCCTGAGCGCTATGATAACCTTCGCGATCCCTACTGGCTGCCATCTCCTTGTCTGAAGAACTAGCGTCCGATTTTCCACTGCTGGTAAGGCTGTTCTGAGTTGTCTCTTCGCTCGTGGTTGTAGTCGACCAATACTCAGGAGCTTCATTCCAATCATCCAGCTGCTTCCTCTTTCCACTGTCATCATAACTGCTGTCGGATAGCGAGTAAGGCCAGTCTAAGATCGTAGTTTCAGCTGGACGAAACTTCGGCTTCGGATCTTTCCGCTTGTGCCAATAGAACCACCAGAAGCAGCAGCACAGGATCAGAAAGAAAAGGAGCAAAAGCAAGGCTACTGAACCCAGCGCGATGAGAAGAAAGCCCCACCAGGAGAGACCGGTTGTTCTTTCCTGACTGCTGCTTGATGATTTCACGATTGAAGTCGTGCTTGGGCTCAATGTGACAGCGGTGTCAGATGAGGCTGAACTTGAACTTGTTGCTTGACTTATTCTACTGGTTGCAGTAGTGGTTGTGGTAGTGGTTGTACTAGTGGTAGTAGTAGTCATTGTTGGTGTAGTTGTTGTTTTGGTTGTTGTGGTGGTACTAGTGGTAGTTTTTGGAGGTGTAGGCGGTTGTGTGGATGGTGATGTTGGCTGTGAAGTGGACCATGAAGTTAGCCGATGAGTGGACCGTAGCGTGGGTGGCGAACCGTCATCACTGCAGTCAGGCCTGTATGGACCGCATTCTGGGCAGATCTGGGTATAGCATGATTTCACGTGATGATCATCCAGGATTCCCCGACGACACCTGTCGTTGTAGTACTTGAGTATCAGCTTGTCGCAATAGTCTAGGGATATCTTGTCGCAGCAACGCTCGGGACCAAAGATGCAGCACTTTTTATTCGGCTGATCTGGCCAGCAGTTGTAATATTCTCGACCAGGCCTACCGTCACTGCAAGGTTGGGTTGAGTCGCAATCAGCTCCAAGCAGAATCGTCGACGAAAAGATGAAGAAAAAGAAGAATAAGGAAGCTGCATGACGCCCACCGATGGCATGAAACGACAACGAGTATGCATGTGGCATGCTGGCTGATGGAGGAGTGAGAAAAAGTTACCGTCGAGGAAAAACGAAACAAAAGAGAATTCGGAGGAACGACTAAGCTTGACGGAGACAAAGAAAAAGAATGACGACACAAACAAAGCGAAACATACGTTTTTGTATGCAGACGGGATTCTTTATTATTCTTACGGGACCTTTACGGGCTTGTGAGAAAAGTAGGTTCGACAATATTTTCCCGACGTCGTGCCATTTTCTTGTTTTTTACGCAGTGTGCGGTCGTGTGCGGAACAGTGTTCTCCGTCGTTTTTCTCTCATCTCAGTTCAATCTCGCTTTTCCGTTCTCCGTCAAGCATGTACCCGTATCTTCTGCACATCCTTCTTGCACTTGTGGTGAAATCTTCGTTAGTATCATCTTCATGGCAACCCACGAAGCTGCAACTCCCCTGGAAGGACCCAGTATGGAAACTGCAATGGAACCTGGATCGCGGAAATCGCATGAAAGTTCTGGAAGCATGGGATAGTCATAAAGTGACGGGCAATGGCGTCAAGGTGGCAGTGATTGACAAGGGAATCAACTGCGATGTACCGGATCTGACAAAGAACTGCGTAAGCTCATGATGGGTGTATGGGTTCCGTAGATGTACGGACCTTTGAACAAACACGTACATCGTGCTGCGATCGTTTTCAGGATAAATCACTGAGCTTCGATTTCGTCGACAATGACAACGACCCAAAGATTGATGCCATGGAGTAAGCAAACCACATCGAATGTAAACGAAAACAGCGACGAAACATACCAGTCATTACGGTACAGTTACAGTGTACCTATTCCTGATTTTTTTAGACAGGGCACCAGCATGGCAAGCATCATTGCAATGGAGGCCGGGAACGACCAATGCGGGGTCGGCGTGGCATTCAACGCACGCATTGCCGGCATTCGCATTTCCTTGTCCAACTACGACGATAAGCAGATCGGCGCCGCTCTCTCCCACAAGCGGGACGTCTTCGACATTTACTCCTGCTCTTTCGGGCACTCAAAGCGCGGAAAGCCAGGACTCCTCACGCTGGGACCGGAAGTCAAGCAAGCACTGGCTGATGGCGCCACAAAGGTACATACAAACAAAGTTTTGGGGAAGAACACTTATAGCTCACGTACAAAGTATGTAGGCCTATTTATTTATGCAACATGTACAGTTACTTACAGTAGTAAGAGGCCGTAGTTCACGTTAGTACTGTACTCTGTACGAATGTACAAGTACATAGTGTATATGAATGCAATAGCACTGCACTTGCGAAATGATTAAAAATTATAAAATAAAATAAATTATGATTATAAAAAATTATAAATTAATAATAGATAAGTTATGTATAGGCCTAAATACAAATAAATATTAATAATAATAGTAAAAATTATTTCTCTTTCATTATCCACCGGAGTTTTGCTTTTTTGAAGAAAACTAATCTTGGTCTGGACTCGTACGAAGTATGACTTTTTATTTGAACAGGGTCGCGGGGGCAAAGGAAACATCTTCATGTTCCAATCTGGCGATGCGAATAAGCCTGGCGGTGAGTGCGGCAACGGAGGATACGTGAACAGCATCTACACCATCACCATCACAGGTCTTGACCCGAAGAACGTCTACGCTTTTCCCTACGCGGAAAAATGCCCCGCAGTACTGGCCGGAACTTACAGGGAGTTCCATACTGCAAGCAAATGCCAGATTAAAGGGTTTAAGGGGGGACCTGGCGGGAAACTTTGTATTCGGCCGGTCTTGTTTCAGGGCTATTGGCCCCCGGCTCCAGTAAATCCCGGCATTTGGACCTGGCTCCGGCCAAGTGGGTAAATACGGTAATCCAGTACCGGCATCCACCCACGGTCTGCACATTTTTCTAATTTTTATGCTGAATACCCTTTAACAATGAGGACCACATCAACATGTGAAACCTTTAACGTGTTTAGCTAGCACATTGCGCTCACGGACAAACCCATCTCCACTATTATATTAGCATTCTAATATCGGCCTTTGCTTTGCATGAAACTCCCTGTAATCAGAAGATTGTACTCAACACAAAAAGGTGCGCGCTGCAAAACACGATGGGAGCTGCGGCCTTGCAGATGGCACCAGTGCAGCAACTGCAACTGCTGCAGGCATAGTGGCGCTAGCAATGGAAGCAAAGTGAGACGGTGTAGGTCCGTACAGTATGCATGTACTGTAGTACATGGTAAATATACTACGGGCCTACGGGGTACTTCTGGCCACCAAAGTTTCAACTACTAAACGCTGAAATATTCCTGCTTTTAGTGAGAAGCTGACCTGGAGAGACGTGCAACATGTAAGCATGCAAAATTACCGACGAAATTTTTGGTGAAAATGCAGGCTTTTTCTTTTATCGTTCAGCTGATCGTGCGAACCTCAGATCATTCTGGTCTAACAGATGGACATGCGCAGCTTGGCGAAAAAAACGGAGCTGGAAGAATGGGTAAATTAAATTCTAGTACACTATGCAGGAAAGAGTTTCCTGCCTTGCAAAAAGAGTTTTTGCCTTGCAGTGAGCACCTACTTTGGATTTGGCCTGATGAATGCAGAAGCGCTGGTGAACGCTGCAAAAAGCTGGAAAACACTGCCTCCTCAAGCCCACTGCACCTACACATATCCACTAACAAAAGCCAAGTAGGCATGGCGGTTAGATACATGCACTACTGAATGAAACAGAAATGCTGAAATAAGTCTGAATTTGTAGAAAAAGTCAAACATGCATTTTTAAGGGAAGTTGACAGCAAAAAATCCTGCACTCTTAAAATCGACGCTTCCAAATGCAGTGTTCGTTACGTGGAGCATGTTCAATTCGATCTGAGCTTCCGCTTTCAGACACAAGGGCAGAGCTTCAAGCTTCAATTCTTGTCACCTAAAGGCGCCGCTACCCAATTGTGGTAAAGTTCTAGCGTACTGTAAGTCGTGTCCAAAATATGTAACCCCAGAAAACTATTCTCCCGATCTCCCTTTATTCTGACTGTACTAGGACGTCAATTCTTGATTCCGGATTGTGGTCACCCCCGGCTGATGGCTACAGAAACCATTCATTCTTGTCGGTGCAGCAATGGGGCGAAGATCCTCGGGGCGTCTGGGAGCTAAAATTGAGAGCAAACACTGCAACGCCAAAGTAAGCATTGTGATAAAACATTGCAGCGATGATACGGAGGGGTGGTTATTATATGATGGTTTTCCGATGGGTACATAGGTACGTACGTATGTATGTAGTAGGTAGGTAGGTACATTGCTACTACTGATTTTTAGAGGGCTAATGTTCCTCATGCCACCCAGCTGGACGATGACCATCTTTGGGACAAGCGACGTGGCTCAAGCCGGCGACCCGGAAAACAAGGAGGCCCCACCCCCCTCCGGAATGGCGAAAGAGGTGGAAATGAGCTGCGGGAAGTTGATCCTGGAAAATGGGCCTGATCCGTCCACCTCTACAGCACGGACGACAACTACGACGACCCAGGCAGCGCCACCACGCGTGACAGTGAACAAAGATCTCATGTGCTTGCTTCTAGCCGCATTCACCGCTGCTACAGTCTCGTACTGATCATCATAAACCAAGAATGATACTTTACCGACCGCGTCTGCTCTTCTGTGTTCTCTCACAAACTTTATATCGTAAGTGCATTACTTATTGGATACTAGGCTACAAGACTTCATACATACCCCAAATTTGATCAAAGCAATCCAATCCAACGCACACTTTCAATCAACCCGCAATTTCAATCAAGCAACATCATCATCACTTTTCTCAATTCTCTTCCTCGCACCACCTCTGGGTCAGTCAGTAGTCACACATTCTTCCTTTCTCACACCTCAAAATGACCAACGATTCTCGTACGACAGTGGAATTTCGAGAAAGCTTCGTCCTCTGTGCTCGTAATCTCCACGCCTTCTATTTCGCCCATTCTCAACCTCAGCGCGTCGAACACCACCACTTTCTTCAACGCCATCCGTTTGCCCATCTGTACAATCTTCTTCAAGCTGGCCAGTAGTTTCTGAGATTTCTCCGCCGCTTCTTCGCTGAACTCTGCGTCGCTTTTGAAGCAGAAAACCTTCAGCTTCTTCATTCTGGGCAAAGCGAGCAGCACGCGATGCAACTCGCACTTTTCTGGCGTCAGAACTGGGGTCAAACGAAGGTAGCGCAGGTTTTTACACTGCGTCTTCTTGTTGAATACGCGCATGAAGCGAGCGGGCGATTTGGAAAGCTCCGGTGACGCAGGATTGTATCTGCAAGCAAGCAAAGGCACAAAATGAACAATCCAACATACTTACAGTACGTACGTAGCACAGGCGCAACCAAGGGTGAGTTGCGGCGTCGAAAACACAAGGGACGCCTTTTTCAAAACATTACAAAACCATATGGGTTCGATTTATTTGTCACTAGCGTGCCGTACCACGCCCCAAAAAGCGCGCCTCATTTTTTTATGACAGCTGACCGTCTGTGTCATAGGCCTACATATTTCACGTCTCTCTACCTCAGCTCCAGTGCCTTCAAATTCTCCGGCAATTCTTCTCCTGCAATCTCCAAATGGTCAGGAGGAATTCCCATATCACGTGGAGGTTGGCTACTGGGCTTCACATCGACGCCCCAGCCCATGAAACGAAGCAGAGGATCATCCAGCAACGTCAAACTCTCCAGAGATCGCATGTCCGACAATATCATAGTCAAGTCGTCCACCAGGTAACTCTCCAGTCTCTTCAGAGATGGGAACGCTCGGATGGCGTCTGGGAGAGGCATCGCCTTCAGCACTTGAAGATTGGGAAATACGGTGGGTGAAAAGGGCAAGGGTTGCCTAAACATGATGTGCATAATACTCGCGTCCAGAACTCGCAACGTCGGACACAAGTAGATGCACTGCTGGAAGAAGATGGGCAGGAGAAACGGCTGGTAAAGAAAGGCGGTGGTTAGCGAGCGGACCTTGCATTGTGCATGTACTATGCAGCCAAAACTGGAAGCGAAACATCGTTTTGATAAGTTCACCCAGAAGGCAGGCTACTGTATGTATACATAAACTTGTGAGTATGATGTTTCACAGCCAGCATATACGCATAGCGGTTTGTTGCCGAAGACAGGCACTAGGTAAAGGTTGATCACCCCAACACTCTCCTGGGTAAACTCGTGAGTATGGTGTTTCACATTCAAAAGACAGGTGCATTATGTCACCCACAACGCTCCCGGATAAACTCGTGAGTATGATGTTTCACACTCAACTACAGTACTGTGTCAGTCCTCACAAGCATTTCGCTAACCACCGACTCTGAGTGGTGCTGTCATTCGATCGTCTATCCGGGAAAGAAGCGGAGAGTTCTTCCAAGCAGCTGAACGAAGAGACAATACGGCGAAAGACCCTGGCAGCCGCAATCCACTCGCCTCCCGGCGCCTTAAACAGGGACGCGGGATAATTACGCCAGAAGAAGCCCTGCATTCTCAACCGCTTCAAGCTTCCGCCAACCTTCGCCAAAGATTCTAGCAGCTTGCATATCCCCAAGCTTTCTTCCCCAACGTACGCGTATTTGATGATGTACTCTTGTCGACAGGCTTCGAAATTGGTGTCCTCCAGTGCCAGCTCTTCCAACCTGCAGCCAGTGGGGTTGGAGCCACATTTCTCGAGAAAGGCACCGACTTTGGCCCAATCCCACTTGGAGCCAGAGAGATGGAGAGTGCGGAGACGGGCTGAGCTGGCAAGAGACAGAAGCACATCGCCATTCAACGCAGAGACGCCACTTAACCCGAGTTGCTCCAAGTTGACTAGGGTAGAGAAAGCTCCAGCTGAAAAAAATAAGACCATCAATCAAATGTACTGTAATTTGTTCAGACGTAAAGTACAGAGATACAGTCACTGTAACGTTCGAAGTACACACGGTTAATCGTATGCATTTGGTCTTGTAGTAATGTACTAATAAGTGGTCCATCGATGGAATAGATAGATAGCCAATGTGTTATAGGCAAGTACAATACTGTACTTTATTTTTGTACTGTAATTCTTACCAAGAAAACCGTCCACTAATTTTTCCGAGCTGAACGCGAACACATCTGACAAGATCAAGCTGGTGAGACTTCCGCCCTTCGCTTGGAGAAACACAGAAAACGGTTCCAAGCTTCCACTGGAAAAAGAGCACGCGAACGCGATTCGTCGCATCTCCAACGCTTCCAACCTCTCTAAACGGGCCAGCACTGAGAAGAACTTACGCCCGTTTTTCTTGTCCATCCAAAACGTCTTGTACAAGCTCTTCTTTTCTGATAGCTGAGTCGATTGAAGTCTGGAGATGGTGCGCAGATTGGGACATCGCTTGCAGATCCATTTGAGCAGCTTCAGGCTTCTCTTTTCCTTCAACTCCTTGTTTACATCTTCTCCAGTGACCTTCCAGATGTGGTTGGGATGGTTCACCATGGAGAAGCGAGAAGCCTTCACCAATTCAGGCACATCCAGTGATCGCAGCTGCCTGAACTTGGAGATGACAGCCTCACGGCAGCTGCGGGAAACCAGCTCCAACTTGAACCAATCTTCCATCTCCAAGCGACTCGCGATGGCCAGAAGGACGTCGACATTGTGAAAAGCTTCTTCCCCTGGTGACAGCTCATCCCATGCTTCCGCCCCGTTGCTACCATCAGCAACATTATCTTCTACAGAATGAATGACAGCTTGATCCATTGTTCTCTTCAGCTGATGTACAGTATGTAACGTAACTCACGTATGATGAAACTGAAACTTATAGGCGGTGGTACATAAAAATGAAATAAGTTTTGCGGTTGAAGAATAGAGTGAAGTAATGCAGCAAGAAGCGTCAACTTGAGCAGCCATATAAAGAATAAAGAAAAGCAACAAGAAATTTTACTGCCACCATCAGATGACAATACGGTGTATGTAGTATCGCAAATACACCCTACCTATTATTCGCCTGATCACTGCTCGTTCGTATACACGTCACAATATCTACTCGCAACTTGCGTGTTATGCTTTTGTCGTTATTTCGTTTTCCAATGCACATTGTTTCAAAATTTCATCCAATAAAGTGACAAACTCAAAGTATTCAACTCAAAAAAGTGACGTCATCGATCGCATACATCTCAACTCCAAGGCTAAATCTTCGAGCTTGTGATCTCCACGTTCTTCTTCTGTCCATCGCTTCTTAATTCCACCCTGAGCCCATCGTACAGCACCATCTTCTTCAACGAATTCTTCTTCCCTTCTTCCATAATGCGACGAAGGAGAGCCAACATTACCCGGCCGTCTTTTCCATCCTTAGCTTCATTCGTTAACTCTGCCTTGCTCTGGAACGTGAATTCTTCCAGTCGCCTCATCTTCTTCATATTCTTGAGAACTGAATTCAGCTGGGTCTTCTCCGGGTTTCGCACTGGCACCAAACTCAAACGCTTGATCGCCTGAGGGTAGCGAAGATGGTCGAAAAGGCCCATAATCTTGGCGTCGTTGTCGTCCACTGGGTCAAATCTGCAAATCATCAAAACATACATTGAAAAGACTGCGGAAGCCTCTGTATTGACAGCCCATCACGATATCATAATGAACACCACCACACGATGCGTACAGTGGTACGACGTACAGTAGATACGTAGGAAGAAAATGACAAAGCGCACATCACAAGATACATGCTGTGTTCACCATACGTCCGTACGTTTGACGTATCTAGGAGTACATGGCACCGTGACGACCATGTACTCCAGATACATCAGACGTCCGGCGTATGGTACTGTACGCGTAGGCAATACCTGAGCTCCAAGGTCTCCACTGTCGATGGTATGCATTTGGCCAATTCCTTCCACAAAAGCGTGATCCAATACATTGGCCACCTGGAGCTTGAAAAGATTGTGGATGGACCTGCGGACGTTTCCGATCTTGGTATCTTGCAGTAGGCAGACAAAGCTGCGAAGGAGCTTCCATCCACCAGTGACAACTCTTCCAGCATCTTCAGCTGACCGATGGCGTGAAAATCGTACTGCTGCATAAGGAAATCATGCTCGCTTACTTGACGGCACATGAGCTGGTAGACAAATCCATCCATGAACAAGCAGAGCTGAAGCTTTCGCAAGTGAGGAAAGCAGCCCGAAATCTTCAGCGGTGAAGGTGGAATAGCGGGGAAACACCTGCTATATTCCTCCACCGAAAGTAGTTCGTCCTGGAAGCGTTGGGTTTTACATGCGTAGTCATCAGCCCCAGATGCTGCAGTGACCGCCGGAAAACCAAAGTCCATTATCTTCAGTACGGGACAAGACAGAGTAAGAAAGAAGGCCTCCAACCCAGCCATCTGGTTATTCACCAGCGAAACATCATCCACTCTCGGCTGTCCTTGCATGCGCGGAAGAAAAAGGCGCAATTCTTCCAGGTGAGGAGACAGCTTGCGAACAGGACTAATTCGACGAAGATTCTTTTGATAAAAAGTAGCCGGAGACGAGAAATGAGCACTTATATCATGAACGAAAAAGCCGGACAGGCATAGTTTGCGCAAACGCTTCAGAGTCGAAAACGCCTTCAGAAGCACAATGAACTCGCCATCGTTCAAAGGACCAGTGAATATGTGCTGCATACATTCGGGTTCCAGATGATGCCTTCCATCCGTCAGGTCCAACGCTTCCAACTTCTTAAATTTCTCCAGAGCCTCCGCAACTTTGCTCCATTTCCACCGTCTACCGGAAAGGCAAAGCGAGCGCAAGCTGGATTTACTCGGTAGCGAAAGCAGGACGTCACCACTGAGCGCATCGCAGTTGCTCAACTCCAACTGCTCCAAGCTAGTCAACGTGGAAAATGCCATAGACAACTGCTGATCAACTAACTTTCCGCCTTTGAAGCGCAGCGCATCTGCCAGAGTCAAACTGGTCAGCTGACCGCCAGAGCGCCGAAAGAAGCTGGAGAGGGGTTCTAGCTTTCCCTGGAGAATAATAGATGCGAAAGTGATCTTCCTCGCCTCCAACTGCCTCAAGTGATCCGCCTTTTCCGACAAGTGAAGAAAAAGCTCGTGGCCATGGTCTTTGTCCAATAAAACACTCTTGTAGACATCGCCCACTTCCCCCAGCGGTGTAAACTGCAACCTGGAGATGGTGCGCAAATTGGGACATCGCTGGCAAATCCACTGGAGAACCTTCAGACCTCTCTTCTGCTTCATCTCCATATTTCCATCTTCTCCAGTGACCCTCCAGATGTGGTTGGGATGGTTCACCATGGAGAAGCGAGATGCCTTCACCAATTCGGGCACATCCAGTGATCGCAGCTGCTTGAACTTGGACATGACAGCCTCGCGACAGCTGCGGGAAACCAATTCCATCTTGAACCATTCCTCCATCTCCAAGTGCTTCAAAATGGCCAGAAGAATGCTGACATTGCCCAACGCTTCTTCAATGGACGACATGCCTCTTCCTGCTTCTTCAACTTCGTTGCTGCCATCAGCCACGTTCATCTTCTCAAAAGAGCAGATGTCAGGTTGATCCATTTTGAGCTGGCTCAGGTGTGTAATGCACGGGGCCTCTCACTAAAAGCAGTGCATTCAGTACGTACGTATTACTTTTACAGTGCACATCATAACGTATGGAAACAGTGGAAAATCGTAGAATGAACCAACCTGCGGCTAAGTAAAGCCAGTGTATGAAGTTCAAATTGACGGAACAAAATTCAAAGCAACAAATTTTTACTCAGCATCAAGGTACGCAACGCAAACACAAAGTGCCGCAATCCCAGGTTATGTACGTAGTGCGCTAGCTCTCCTACTTCAACCACACCCATTCACAGTTTCGACGTTCATATTCACAGTTTCCAGCTGGTGATTTCGATCTGCTTCTTCTTCTTCGCCTCTTCTCTCAGCCTCACTCTCAGTCCATCGTACAGTACCATGGACCATCTTCTTCACCGCATTCTTCTTTCCCCCTTCTTCCATTAGGCGGCACAATGAAGCCAGAATCTGGCGTCCTTCCTTGCTCTCCATTGCTTCATCTGTGAACTCGGCATTACTCTGAAAAGCCAACTCTTCCAGATGTTCCATCTTGGACACAGGCTTCGTCAGTGGATCCAGTTGCGTCTTCTCCGGGCTTCGAACTGGCGCCACAATCAAACGCTTGATCCCAGTTGGATACTGTAGGCCATCGAACAAGTAGAAAATGTCAATACTCGTTCCTTCCTTCATATATGGGTCAAATCTGAGCCAAAAATAGAACCCTCATCAAAGTAAAAAAGCAGCGTGTACGTAGGTATACCCGTTGCTGAAGGAAAGATACCACGTCCGCTGCTCGCTTTTGAGCAGAATCCATGGCTGCACATCCACGAGTGAGACGAAAGAGTAGTCTGCGTAGAACGGGCAGCGGCCTTGGTCACTCTTCTTCAGCAACCATAGGTAAAGTATAATGCGGTAAACCCTAAACCCGAGAAATGCCTTGTACTGTACTACGTAGGTAGCCGAGCATATACCCCACGGCCTAGTTTACCCCATGCACCTACTACATCGATACCGTATTTACCCATAGATAGCCCCCCCATGCATATCCCCCCTATGCATAGCCCCATATTGGCAAAACATAAAAAATGCCCTATGCATAGGCCCCCCCCCCCGCCTATGCATAGCCCCATATGTACTGTAGAGTACCTGAACCTACCTATATAAGCTGGTCATAAGCTACCCATAGCCACTCCCACACCAAGCTAAGATGCCTATAAGCCTGCTTGGGGGTGTATTGTACTAGAATAACCCTGTTTTGACCTCAATTATGCCCTAAAACATGTGCTTTTGACCTTAAAAATATCCTCTGTGCACCTCTCAAAAACATAAAAAAGTCCCATGCATAGCCCCCCCCCCCCCCCCCCTATGCATAGCCCCATATAGGACCTCTCAATTTTTGCATAGCGGGGCTATGCATGGGCAAATACGGTAATTCATGTAAACCAACGTGTACATATTATACTGTACGTTTCTCCTCATTTCGTACTTGAGCTCAAGCGTCTCTACCCAAGATGGAATGCACTTGGCCAACTCCCGCCATCCCTGACCCATGTGCGAGTCTTTCCAGCCAGCAGTCATCGTTCTGGGCAAGTTGTAGACGGTGGACAGCGCCATCAGTGACGTTCCATCCACCAGCGTCAGTTCCCTCAATGCCGAAAGCTGCTGTAACGGTTGGAAGTCAAACTTCAGTGATCGGTACAGATGTGGCTTCGATTCCGCGAACATGGCAAACTTCTCCTGCTCCATGTAAAAACAGAGCTGCAATTTGCGCAGGTTTCGCCACGCGGGAATGATCAACTTTGAAGGCGGTAAACAGCACAAGAAGCCCCGAAATTCCTCCAACAACAAATCGGGATGTGCCGTGTAGACTCTGCCGGAATCATACAGCACATCGCACACGATGGGAAAGCTGCAATTCACAAACGTCAATCCCGCTGACACAGCCGACTTGGACGAGAGAAACAAAAGAATGAGCGTCGTCAAATGATTGTAGGATCTTTTCGTGCTGTGATAAGGAGGAAAGAAGAGGGTGAGTTCTTCCAACTGATCACGCAGCTTCGCAACAATATTCTGTTCCATCCAGACATCTGTCTCTTTCGGACATTCGTCAAGGGAGTAGACGAAACCTCGCAAAGAAAGGCGCCGCAGGCTGCGCATCTCTGCCATGGCTTCCAATAAGTGTACGGCTACCTTGGTGTACGCTGGGCCACTGAACACGTACGTCATGTATTTTGTTTCCAAGTGATGTCGTCCATCTGTAAGATTCACAGATTCCAGCAAGTCACCTTTCTTCTTGAGAAACTCAGCCACTCTGCTCCAATCCCATCGCTTTCCAGACAGGCAAAGAGATGTCAACTGAGCTTCTCCAGGCAAAGAGAAGAGCGCATGACCACTGAGCGCGTCGCAGTTGCTCAACTCCAACTCCTGCAAGCTTCTAAGGCTGGAGAAAGCAGCAGATAGCTGGCTGTCCACCAACTTGTCCGATTTGAAACGCAGCAAATTAGCCAGAGCCAAACGGGTCAACTGACCACCAGAGCGCACGAGAAAGCTGGATAGAGGCTCCAGTTTTCCCTGCAGCAGACAGGAGGAAAAGGTGATTTTTCTCATCTCCAGTACCATCAAATGCTTCAACTCCTCCGATAGTGAAAGACAAAGCTGCTTTCCACCCTCCATGTCCAGCAGAACATTCTTATAATCGTCACTCTGAGGTGCCAGTGGTGTGCACTGGAGCCTGGAGATGGTGCGCAAATTGGGACATCGCTGGCTAATCCACTGGAGAAGTCTGAGGGTCCTCTTCTGCTTCAACTCCTTGTTTCCATCGCCACCAGTGACCTTCCACATGTGACAGGGATGGGTGACCATGGAGAAGCGAGATGCCTTCACCAATTCGGGCACATCCAGTGATCGCAGCTGCTTGAACTTGGACATGACAGCCTCGCGACAGCTGCGGGAAACCAACTCCATCTTGAACCATTCTTCCATCTCCAAGTGCTTCAGGATGGCCAGAAGGATGCTGACATTGCCCAATGCTTCTTCGATGGGCGACATGCCTCTTCCTGCTTCAACTACGTTGCTGCCATCAGCCACGTTCATCTTCTCAAGGGAGCAGATGTCAGGTTGATCCATTTTGAGTTGGCTCAGGTGTGTAATGGGGCCTTCTCAACTAAAACAGCACATTCAGTACCAGAACGCATAACTACGTAGTGCACATCATAACGTATGTATGGAAACAGCGGAAAATCGTAGAATGAACCAACCTGCGGCTAAGTAAAGCCAGTGTAAGAAGTTCAAATTGACGGAACAAATTCAAAGCAACAAATTTTTACTCAGCATCAAGGCACGCAACGCAAACACAAGGTGTCGCAATCCCAGGTTATGTACGTAGTGCGCTAGCTCTCCTACTTCAACCACACCCATTCACAGTTTCGACGTTCATATTCACAGTTTCCAGCTGGTGATTTCGATCTGCTTCTTCTTCTTCGCCTCTTCTCTCAGCCTCACTCTCAGTCCATCGTACAGTACCATCTTCTTCACCGCATTCTTCCCCCCTTCTTCCATCAGCCGACACAGTGAAGTCAGAATCTGGCGTCTTTCCTTGCTCTCCATTGCCTCATCTGTGAACTCGGCCTCACTCTGAAAAGCCAACTCTTCCAGATATTCCATCTTGGACACAGGCTTCATCAGTGGATCCAGTTGCGTCTTCTCTGGACTTCGAACTGGCGCCACAATCAGACGCTTGATCCCGGTTGGATACTGCAGGCCATCGAACAAGCAGAAAATATTCGTGTCGCCACATGGGTCAAATCTGAATCAAAAATTGTCACCCTTTTTTATGTTTTGCCAACATGGGGCTATGCATGGGGGGGGGGGGGGGCATTGGGGTGGGTGCTATGCTCCGGTAAATATACGGTATGCCGTCCGATGATACCTGAGCTCCAGCGTCTCCACCCAAAATGGAATGCATTTGGCCAACTCCCGCCATCCCTTACACACAGGAGAGTTTTTCCAGCCAGCGGTCAGCATTGGTTTGTAGAATCTGGGCAAGTTGTAGACGGTGGACAGCGCCATCAGTGACGTTCCATCCACCAGCGTCAGTTCCTTCAACGCCGTAAGCTGCTGTAGCGGTTGGAAATCAAACTTCAGTGATCGATACAGCTCTGGCCTGACTCCCACCAACATGACAAACTTGTGCTGCTCAATGTAAAAACAGAGCTGCAATTTTCGCAGGTTTCGCCAAGCGGGAATGATCAACTTGGACGGCGGTAAACAGCACAAGAAGCCGCGGAATTCCTCCAACAACACATCGGGATGTGCCGTGTATTCTTTTCCACGGGCATACCGCTCATCGCACACGATGGGAAAGCTGCAATTCACAAACGTCAATCCCGCTGACACAGCAGACTTGGGCGAGAGAAAGAGAAGAATGAGCGTCGTCAAATGATTGTAGGAGCCAGGTCCTTTTTCGACTACTTTCGTGCTGTGATAAGGAGGAAAGAAGAGCGTCAATTCTTCCAGCTGATCACGCAGCTTCGCAACAATATTCTGTTCAATCCAGGCATCTGTCGCTCTCGGCCATTCGTCTAGGGAGTTGTAGAAAAAACCTCGCAAAGAAAGACGCCGCAGGTTGCGCATCTCTGCCATGGCTTCCAATAGGTGTACGGCTACCTTGGTGTCTGCTGGGCCACTGAACACGTAGGTCATGCGTTCTGTTTCCAAGTGATGTCGTTCATCTGTAAGATTTACAGATTCCAGCAAGTCACCTTTCTTCCTGAGAAATTCAGCCACTCTGCTCCAATCCCATCGCTTTCCAGACAGGCAAAGAGATGTCAAATGAGCTTCTCCAGGCAAAGAGAAGAGCGCATCACCACTGAGCGCGTCGCAGTTGCTCAATTCCAACTCCTGCAAGCTCCGAAGGCTGGAGAAAGCTGCAGATAGCTGGCTGTCCACCAACTTGTCCGATTTGAAACGCAGCAAATCAGCCAGAGCCAAACGGGTCAACTGACCACCAGAGCGCACGAGAAAGCTGGATAGAGGCTCCAGTTTTCCCTGCAGCAGACAGGAGGAAAAGGTGATTTTTCTCATCTCCAGTGTCATCAAATGCTTCAACTCCTCCGATAGTGAATGGCAAAGCTGTTTTCCACCCTCCATGTCCAGCAGAACATTCTTATAATCGTCACTCTGAGGTGCCAGTGGAGTGCACTGGAGCCTGGAGATGGTGCGCAAATTGGGACATCGCTGGCTAATCCACTGGAGAAGTCTGAGGGTCCTCTTCTCCTTCAACTCCTTGTTTCCATCGCCACCAGTGACCTTCCACATGTGACAGAGATGGGTTACCATGGAGAAGCGAGATGCCTTCACTAATTCGGGCACGTCCAGTGATCGCAGCTGCTTGAACTTTGACATGACAGCCTCGCGGCAGCTGTGGGAAACCAACTCCATCTTGAACCATTCTTCCATCTCCAGGTATCCGAGAAGACTCAGAAGGATATTTGTATTCTCAAACACCCTCCTTTGGGGTGAGTGAGACACATCCATGCTGCTCTAAAAAAACCATTATCCACAGTTCAATACAAGATACAAGTACAGTTGCGCCAAGAAGATGAAAAAATCTTTGGTCCAGCAGGACCTAATATGAGGCCATGAAAACGGTAGAACAGTGTAGTACGACTATACAAAATATATTTACTGGAACTCGTCATGTCATCGTGTACCATGACCCTAGTAAAGAAGTAAGAACATGACCCTACGTAGCTACTTAGCTAGCTAACCACTCGAGCTAGCTGTTATGAAACCACACTCGACAAAAAACAATGGAAGCATGTGTTTCATCTCATTTTGTCACTCAAACGATAAGCAACGTTGCGTCAAAAAGAAAAAAATACAATGCGCTGCTGGACTGTAAGTTTCACGTACCATTTCACTTGTACATATAAGTAGGCTACTAAAGTGGAACGTACGGATAGACATACCTAGAAACAAACCAAAAATTTGCACACTACGATACATACTACACACTTCGAAGCTTGGAAATATTCTCAATCCTGTATGCTCATTCATCTATTTTCCATTTCTCCAGTGAATCAGCACTTCAAGCTGCAAACCTCCATCTTCCATCGCTTCGCATGACTTCCCAGCTGCACTCTCAGCGCGTCAAAGAGCACCATTTTCTTCAGCGTCTTAGGCTTTGCTTCTTTCATGATCAGACGTAGACAAGCCAAAATCTTTCGCCCTTGCAGACCACTGATTGCCTCATCCGTGAACTCTGCTTCGCTATGAAATGTGAACCCTTCCAGCTGCGTCATCTTGGGCAAAAACTTCAACAGTGGAGCCAGCTGCGTCTTCTCAGGCTTTTGGACCGGTGCCAAACCCAAGCGCTTGATGCTGGTTGGGTATTGGAGACCATCGAAAAAGTTGACAATCCTCAACGAGGTGCCAGGGGAACAGGGGTCAAATCTGAGAACATTCGCAAGCATTGATGTATATGCACATAGAATCATTGCATGCGGGAAGTGGATAACAGGGTGCTAAGAAAAATAAGAATAATGGGTGGTCGAGAGCTGACTCCTCTGTGTTACACTTTTTTCCAGTGCATTTTTCCTTTCCTCTTTACCGATAAAAATGCACTGAAAAAGTAAATTGCAGAGGGGTCAGCTCGCGACCATCCATAATATTTTTTTAGCGCAACTGGTCCATACAATGATACTGTCGGACACCTCAAACAAAGGTCGCGTACTGTACCCCTGTTATGAGGACATCAATGAAATCCCTACCTAATCTCCAACGTTTCGACGTTTTCTGGAATTGTTCTGCCCAACTCTTTCCATCTCGCCACCTCATCCCTGCGATCTTGAATGCATTCCGGGCAGTTGGCACAGTCCATCAGTGGTCGATAAACCGGGGCGGATATACTCGCCGAACCCAACAAGCTGGCCATCGTTGTCACCGAGTTGCCATCCACCAATGTCAACTCTACAATCGACGACTTCAAACGCTTGGCTAGGTCTTCGAAACATTCCTCGATCTCTTTCGGGGAGCCACGGAAAATATCCGGAGTTTTCTGCAGCCGAACGCACAGTTGAAGCTTGCGCAGGGCGGGCCAAGCGTCGAGAACGCTCAAGTTGAACGGAACGTAGTGGAAGTAACAGCGGAATTCTTCCAGCCTCAGAGAGACCGACGCCTCTGGCATCCACAGATTCTCGCTCACCAAACCGTACAGTCGTCCGCTGACTGGAAAGGCTGGGCCATGATCAAAAGGGGAAATTGTGTGACTGAGGTCATCCGAGTGTGTAGTCAAATGGTTAAGGCGCTCGGCTGGAACTCGAGAGGTCCAGGGTTCGATTCCCTGCTTGCACATCTGGCAAATTTTCCTTCTCGACCATACTTATCAAGGTAGTACGTATGTACTACTACACTGTGTGTACAAAGCATAAACAGAAACCTTGTAGCCCGTTCACATTGGCGTGCGCTGAGCGTGGCTATGGTTGTCCATACCTTGCATTGTGCCAACCCATGGACATGGCCGGGGCATGTCTCCAATGTGAATGGGCCGTTGTTATAACACATGCTACCATTGGCCAGTGGGTGCTTCTTCAAGTTGCACATCTCATATTACGTACGTATGTATCTTATTTATTCTATTTTTTGAAAGTCTCATCTCAACCACTGAAAAATCATCCGCGGTTTTACGCGAAATTTAAGACAAATGCGCGTTATTCGTGAAACAAGAAAAAGCGCACCGGTGAACATTTTCCAGCCAGCGGACTGTAAGCAGACTCGAGGAATTTCAAGGCAGGACAGCAGCCACTTTGAAAAAGGTTGGCCAGATCCACCAACTGATTTTCAGTCCCTTCTTCTGGGGCCAACGGACGCGAAACGGTGCCATGTTCCACCGGCAAAGCGATCCTAACCTCCTCCAGATCTGTCTGCAGTTTGTTCACCACGTGCAGCTGTACCCATTCGTCTAGCGACCACTCATTCTGCTCCGTTTTTGAACCATTGTAAAAGAAGCCGCGCAGGCAGAGACGTTTCAAACTACCGCCCAGGTGACCGATGGCTTCCAGCAGCTGAACGAATTCGTCGCTGCCCAGCGGCCCATCGAACATGTGCCAATTGTCGTGCGTCATGTGATGGCGTCCATCTGTAAGATCCACAGATTCCAGCAACCCGATGCTGCATCGCTTCTTCAGAAACTCGGCCACTTTCACCCAATCCCATCGCTTTCCAGAGAGGCACAGAGCTTGCAACTGAGCTTCTATAGGAAGAGAGAAGAGCACTTGACCACTGAGCGCGTCACATCCACTCAACTCCAACTTCTTCAAGCTTCTAAGGCTGGAAAAAGCAGCAAACAGACCCTTATCCACCAATTTGTCAGCTTTGAAACGCAGCAGATCAGCCAGAGTCAAGCTGGTCAACTGACTGCCAGATCACATAAGGAAACTGGACAGAGGCTCCAACTGTCCATCAACCACTGACGAAGTGAAGCTGATTCCTCTCATTTCGACTTCCTTCAAATACTTCATGTCTTCCATCAAGCAGACGAAGAATTTCTTTCCTCCCTCCTTCTCCAGTAGAACATTCTTGTAGGTGTCGTTGTGAGCTGCCAGTGGAACAAACTGGAGCCTTGAAATGGTGCTCAAGTTGGGACATCGCTGGCTAATCCACTGGAGAAGTTTCAGACCCCTCTTCTGTTTCATTTCCTTCTTCCCATCTTCTCCAGTGATCTTCCAGATGTGATTCGGATGGTTCACCATGGAGAATCGAGAAGCCTGCATCAACTCTGGCACATCCAGTGATCGAAGCTGTTTGAACTTGGACATGACTGCAATGCGACAGCTGCGAGATACCAACTCCATCTTGAACCAGTCTTCCATCTCCAGGTATCCAAGGAAAGAAAGAACGATGCCTGGGTTGTCAAAGGTTTCTTCCTGGGGTGAAGGAAGTTCCATGATGTCAATAGGACCTAAACAACACAGGAAATAAAGCTTGCGCTTCATTCAGACTTCAGAAAGATAATATTCTTTTTCACTTCAAAAGCACAAATTGCAGTGATTCAAGTAGGTCAGGCGGTGTGAAAGCACCATCGCAAAACAAAAGAAAAGTGCTAAATGACAATTCTTTACTTGCATTGTAATGGTATTGTACACCATTCACTCAATTCCGATTTTTGAAAACAAGCCATCACCACACTACAGGACATAAAACGACACAATTTCATGAAAACATGCTCAAAAGTTTCCACTACCCACCCGAACGGCAAAGGCAGCAAACAGTGAACAATGACGCTTTACTACATTACGTACACACATCAATACTAATTGTTGCTGCATGCCTTGTTCAATGTAAGGTGTACATTATGTACCACGGTATGTACACATCCCATCCGCATCAGTCCAACACCAAGAAGTTGTACCTCGAAAAGCACGTCATGTCATGTCATGTCATGTCAAGGGGCAGATCATAAAACAGAACAATCAAAACGAGCAGCATAAAAGAGTAAAGGGCGTATAAAACACCTCATTCATTCCCCCTCCCCCACATCCCTCATCAAGTAGAAACGGTACACAAGTACATGTACGTGTATGTCCATACCGTATTTACCTATGCATAGCCCCATGGGGCTATGCAAAAATTGAGAGGTCCTATATGGGGCTATGCATAGGGGGGGCTATGCATAGGGGGGGGGGGATATGCATGGGCATTTTTTATGTTTTTGAGAGGTGCGCAGAGGCATATTTTTTAGGTCAAAAGCACGTGTTTTAGGGCATAATTGAGGTCAAAACAGGGTTATTCTAGTAGAATACACCCCCAAGCAGGCTTATAGGCATCTTAGCTTGGTGTGGGAGTGGCTATGGGTAGCTTATGACCAGCTTATATAGGTAGGTTCAGGTACTCTACAGTACATATGGGGCTATGCATAGGGGGGGGGGGGCTATGCATAGGGCATTTTTTATGTTTTGCCAATATGGGGCTCGGCATAGGGGGGGGGGGCTATGCATAGGGGGGGGAGGGGGATATGCACAGGTAAATACGGTATTCCTGCTTGTAGGCCTATGAATGCATTCGTCATCGGCAGATCTTCGTAAAAATTTCCACGAAAAGCAGTCAACATTCCAATCGTTCAGATCTTCAAGCTACATGTAGAGATCTCCACATTCTCGTCCTTTCCTTTCTTGGTCAACTGAATTCTGAGGGAGTCGAACAGCACCATCTTCTTCAAGGCTTTCGGCTTTCGCTCTTTCATCACGCGCCGTAAAGCAGCCAGAATCGCAATTCCTCTGCCACCACTCATCGCTTCATCCGTGAATTCCACTGTACTCTGGAACGTGAATTCCTCCAACTGCTTCATCTTGGGCAGCGCTTCCACCACTGCTGCCAGCTGGGTCTTTTCCGGCGATCGAATTGGCGCCAAAATCAAGCGCCTGATGCCAGTTGGATACTGAAGACCATTGAAGAGATTCGCGATTACTTCAGCGGTCTTATCCGCGCAAGGATCAAATCTGAAATGCATAAATTTTCCTCTAATGTGAGCATGCTACAGGGTGATTTATTTCTCCTGGATGATTTTGATTGCCAATTTCAACAGGTTACCCTGCACCGATTTTGCTCAAATTTTGCCCACATATTCCCGAGTGTTTACCATTTACTTTGTACAAATTTCGAGGTGAAATACGTACTGTATTGGTGTGGTCAGAATTTTCCCTTCCTTTCAAAATTGCAATTTCGAGCTTTTTCTACTAACTTTTTACTGCTAAATGATTGAAAGACTCTTTTTGGAGCCCAGCGGCTCTTTCCTAGGGGAAAAATAGTTTTAGCAAGATGGAACCTAAGCAATAAGCAGCCAAAAAAACATTGACAGCTTTGGTGGCATTGCTTGCAGATTGTCTCACTCCTCATCAGTGCTGCTCATGCCTCATCAGTGCTGCATCCTCAATGATGAGCAACAGTCACTGATTTGATGACTCTCGAATTCTTTCTGGAGGTGTAGAGAAGGAAAAAAGGTCTACAAAGACAATCCAAAGCCGTTTACCATTTGAAAAATTGCGGCGTACCGCTTGCCATGTTTTCCAAAATTTTTGATGCGAGAAATTTTAGCCGTAGTCAATAATTATGGTGGAATTCTCGAAAAATTGTGATCTCATTTTCTCTGCTCTATTTCTCGCTTCCATTGCAGCATATTAACTCGAAATTTTTACCAAGTAAATGGTAAACGCTCGGGAATATGTGGGCAAAATTTGAGCGAAATCGGTGCAAGGTAACCTGTTGAAATTGGCAATCAAAATCATCCAGGAGAAATAAATCACCCTGTACTACGATCACACTGCACATGACATAGTACGTATGTACCTACCTATCTACTGTACATACATACAACACAACGAATGAATGCATAGTAGAAAAGAGCTTCAGCTACGTACCATGACTCTTTAGAGCGTAGGACGCTTTACACCATCGAAAGCGCTCACCTGAGCTCCAGCGTTTCCACACTCTTCGGAATCGCTCTGCCCAACTGCTTCCATCTGCTCACCTCCTCCTTTCTATCCTGTCGACATTCCTCGCAATTTTCACAGTCCAAACTGCGAATGAACGACGGGGATAAGGGAGGAGAGCCGAGCAAGCCGGCCAACGTCGTCCTGGATTTCCCATCCACCAGCCTCAGCTCTTTCAGGGTGGTCAACTTGGAAAACTTGGTGTAAAACGCCTGCAACTGCGCAAACGATGGAATGGGCGGAGATGTGCGCAGGTGCAGACGCATGCACAGGTGCAGCTTGCGCAGATGCGGCCACGCCTTCAACGCGTCCAAATCGAAAGGGGCGAAGCGAAAGAAGCAACGAAACTCCTCCAGGTACAGAGAGGGATAGGCGTCGAACTTGAGGCAGCCTTCGTCCGCCGTCAATCCCTGACCAGATTCCACCACACACAACGATGGACAGCTAGTACGAAGGAAGCGAAGCGCCAAATCGCTCAGCTCATTTTCCGTCCCCGGATCCGGGCACAAATTGCGAGCGAAGTGGCCCTGTTCCATCGGCAGAGACACGACCAGCTCCTCCAAACTGAACTGCAGCTTGCTGACCACATTCTGCCGCACCCACGCACTGAGAGAAGCCGGTTGTTTAGCGCAGTCCTGGCCATTGTAGAAGAAGCCGCGCAGGCAGAGACGTTTCAAACTGCTGCCCAGATGACCGATGGCTTCCAGCAGCTGAACGAATTCGTCGCTGCCCAGCGGCCCATCGAACATGTGCCAATTGTCGTGCGTCATGTGATGGCGTCCATCTGTAAGATCCACAGATTCCAGCCACCCGATGCATCGCTTCTTCAGAAACTCGGCCACTTTCACCCAATCCCATCGCTTTCCAGAGAGGCACAGAGCTTGCAACTGAGCTTCTATAGGAAGAGAGAAGAGCACTTGACCACTGAGCGCGTCACATCCACTCAACTCCAACTTCTTCAGGCTTCTAAGGCTGGAAAAAGCAGCAAACAGACCCTTATCCACCAATTTGTCAGCTTTGAAACGCAGCAGATCAGCCAGAGTCAAGCTGGTCAACTGACTGCCAGATCGCAGAAGGAAACTGGACAGAGGCTCCAACTGTCCATCAACCACTGACGAAGTGAAGCTGATTCCTCTCATTTTCGACTCCCTTCAAATACTTCATGTCTTCCATCAAGCAGAGGAAGAATTTCTTTCCTCCCTCCTTCTCCAGTAGAACATTCTTGTAGGTGTCGCTGTGCGCTGCCAGTGGCACAAACTGGAGCCTTGAAATGGTGCTCAAGTTGGGACATCGCTGGCTAATCCATTGGAGAAGCTTCAGACCCGTCTTCTGTTTCAATTCCTTCTTCCCATCTTCTCCAGTGATCTTCCAGATGTGATTCGGATGGTTCACCATGGAGAATCGAGAAGCCTTCACCAACTTAGGCACATCCAGTGATCGAAGCTGCTTGAACTTGGACATGACTGCAATGCGACAGCTGCGAGACACCAACTCCATCTTGAACCAGTCTTCCATCTCCAGGTATCCAAGGAAAGAAAGAACGATGCCTGGGTTGTCAAAGCTTTCTTCCTGGGGTGAAGGAAGTTCCATGATGTCAATAGGACCTAAACAACACAGGAAATAAAGCGTGCGCTTCATTCAGACTTTCAGAAAGATAATATTCCTTTTTACTTCAAAAGCACAAATTGCAGTGATTCAAGTAGGTCAGGCGGAGTGAAAGCACCATCGCAAAACAAAAAAAAAGTGCTAAATGACAATTTTTTTACTTGAATTGTATGGTACACCATTCACTCAATTCCGATTTTTGAAAACAAGCCATCACCACACTACAGGACATAAAACGACACAATTTCATGAAAACATGCTCAAAACTTTCCACCCATCCGAACGGCAAAGGCAGCAAACAGTGAACAATGACGCTTTACTACATTACGTATACGTACATAGTATCAATGCTACTTGTTGCTGCATGCCTTGTTGAATGTTAGGTGTACATTATGTACCAAGTTGTATCTCGAAAAGCACGTCATGTCATGTCAAGGGGCAGATCATAAAACAGTACAATCAAAACGAGCAGCATAAAAGAGTAAAGTGCGCATAAAACACCTCATTCATTCCCCCTCCCCCACATCCCTCATCAAGTAAAAACGGTACATAAGTACATGTACGTGTATGTCCATATTTTCTTGTATTCCTGCTTGTAGGCCTATGAATGCAGCATTCGTCATCGGCAGGTCTTCGTAAAATTTCCACGAAAAGCAGTCAACATTCCAATCGTTCAGATCTTCAAGCTAGTGATCTCCATATTCTCGTCCTTTCCTTTCTTGGTCAACTGAATTCTGAGGGAGTCGAACAGCACCATCTTCTTCAAGGCTTTCGGCTTTCGCTCTTTCATCACGCGCCGTAAAGCAGCCAGAATCTCCTTTCCTCCTCTGCCTCCACTCATCGCTTCATCCGTGAATTCCACTGTACTCTGGAACGTGAATTCCTCCAACTGCTTCATCTTGGGCAGCGCTTCCACCACTGCAGCCAGCTGGGTCTTTTCCGGCGATCGAATTGGCGCCAAAATCAAGCGCCTGTATGCCAGTTGGATACTGAAGACCGTAGAAGAGATTCGCGATTACATCAGCGGTCTTATCCGCGCAAGGATCAAATCTGAAATGCATAAATTTTCCTCTAATATGAGCATGCTACCTATTACGATCACACTGTACATTACATAGGGTATGTACCTACCTATCTACTGTACATACATACAACATAACGAACGAATGCATAGCAGAAAAGAGCTTCAGCTACGCACTGTAATAATTTGCCGTAAGTGCTGCACAAACAGACTCTGAACAAAGCGCCCTCCACTCTACCGTATTTACCGGTGCATAGCCCCATGGGGGTATGCAAAAATTGAGAGGTCCCATATGGGGGTATGCATAGCAATACGAAAACTGAACGAAGAACGTGACAAAAGACAACCAATTGCTCAAGGAGCGAGTCAAAAAGAAGAACTGACAACAAATGACGTCGACGACCCCGCAGACACCGGTCCAAACGTTCACTAAATTCCGCGGCGTCGCTATCGACCAACCCAATCGCGTAACTGCATATCGTGAATGAATGGTACCGTTTACCTGTGAACCGTTATGAAGGATCACCAAAACAGTGTACTGCGTGTTTTTTTGCTGTGCGTTCTAGAAAGCTGCTTTCAAGTGATCGAAATCCGCCTATTGATGACCTGATACAATCGGGCATCCTTCCCATACTGGTCAACTGTCTCAAGGCTGACACTTCGGAAGGCAACAAGTACGCTCGAGCAGCGCTTTCTGCTAATTTTCATTAACCAGCTCCAAAATGCCCTCGCCCGCTTAGTCCACGGGTAGCCCGCGGGCGGCCCGCGGGCTGAACGGGCGAGGGCATAGTGGAGCTGGTTAAACCGCACCAAGGCGCCATTGTTGTCAGTCAACAGTCGCTCAGCTGCTGTCGGTTTGTTGTCCGTTTGTTGACGACGAATATGTGGGTGTTGTCGGTTTCATGACGAAATGACAACAAACCGACAACACCCATTATGTTTGTCGTCAACAAACCGACAACAGTTGAGCGACTTGTTGACAACTCCATTGACGTCTTGGTGCGGTTCGCGGTATGTGTTAAGAGGCGTCCCTTATTTACGACGTGTCGCGTTCCGTATGGCGATGGCCGGGCCGCGAAAAGGGGGAGAAGGACCAAACAGGGAATCGAACCCGCTACCCTCGGTCACAGCTGCTAACTTAGGCACACCACCAGATGTCGGTCGAAGGACAGATTGGCTTTCGTATGGTTGTTGAGATATGCTAGGTGTCCGGGTGTACCCCGTGTCCGGGTTTACCCCATAGCACCCTACAGCCTACATCCCTTTTGGAGTTTCACAGTACGTGTTTCTGCGCGTGTCGGTGTTGTAGTGCGAATCTGCAGTTCGAGGCCGCGTGGGCGCTGACGAATATCGCGAGCGGGACGTCGGAGCAGACGCAGGCGGTTGTTAATGCTGGCGCCGTACCCCTCTTCCTCGAGCTCCTCTCCTCCCCCAACATGAACGTGTGCGAACAGGCCGTATGGGCACTCGGAAACATTATCGGTGAGCGAGGAGTGTGTGTAAGATATGGACCAGTTATGGTAACGCAGGACAGGATGGAACTAGTCCTTATGCGCAGCTGTACTCTATAAAGAGATGCTAGGACAAGAGAAGTAGTCTGTGCGGTCAATAAAAGAGCGTGTTGGAGCCCAGTGAGTAGGTAAAAGAGTGGGAGTTTTGAGAAATTGAGCTGTGAGGTCAAAAGGGGACGTGCGCTAAGAGGGGCGTAATCCCGTACTGTGCTGCGTGTTCGACTCGCGCACTGGCTGCCCAATTTTTCAGACTACTTCTCTTGTCCTCACATCTCTTTATAATGTGTGCAATATACATGGACCAGTTGCGTTGTGCAAGCAATTATGGGTGGTTGCAAGTTGACGCCTCTGCAGTGCACACTTGTTCCAGTGCATTTTTTGATCGATAAAGGGTGAAAGAAGGGAAAAGTGTAATACGTAGAGGGGTCAGCTCCCGACCACCCATGATTCTTAGCGCAACTGGTCCATAGTTGACGACGTATGCACTTATATAACCAGCGTGATGGCGTGTTGTAAACGTGCAAGTAAGTATTATTAGCCTTGCTCGATGACAGAGTGTGTTTTTGTCTAAACGCTGCACCTTAGCCACGGGCTGGTTGAGAAAAACACTCTGTTATCGAGCAAGGCTAATAGATAAAATAATGTGACGTGTGCTTGCGCTGTGTAGGCGACGGTCCTCACTTTCGCGACTACTGCATTCGATTGGGAATCGTGGCTCCGCTGCTCAAGTTCATTAACCCCGAGATCCCGATCGGCTTCCTACGCAACCTCACCTGGGTCATCGTGAACCTCTGTCGCAGCAAGGAGCCGCCGCCCCCTCCCGAAGTCGTCGTCCAACTACTCCCCGCTCTCTCCGTCCTCATTCACCACGCCGACACCAACGTATGTATGCATGCACTGTAATCTACATTACATAACGTATTGTCAGGAACTCAGGACTGCATAATAGAGAGGGACTATGAATCTGTGAACAAAAACCGTGCACAGAGCTATGCCCGATAATAGCCAAAAGTGTCCCCCAACTGGGGTGGGGACCCCGTCCTTACTGGGGTTCCCGTCCCCCAACTGGGGGACGCCTTCCCCCAAGTGAGGGACGCCAAAGGGACGCCCACCCAATGTCTTTTACATCTTCGCATCGCACCTTTTTGGTGGGTCTGAATTATGTCCCGACCTGAGAGACAGCGTCCCCCACTAAGGGGACGTCTCCGAGTTAGGGGACGCTTTTGGCCCTTATCGGGCGTAGCTCTGTGCACGCCGTTTGTTCACAGATTCATAGTCCTTCTCTATTATGGAGTTCTGGTATTGCATTGCCCAGTTGTGCTGAAAATGTCTGGGCAGTCGCGAGCGAGCTGACCCTGTTCTGCTTTACACTGATTTTTGGTGCGTTTTTTGATCGGTGACTCCGCTAGCACCGACCAAAAATTGCATTTATTGAAAATTAGTGTAAAAGAGAGGAACCAGATCACGACCAGCTTGAAATTTTCAGCGCAACTGATGAGTAGTCGATCTCAGAAGAGAAAATGCCACCTGTGACGCTTTGAGCGGGTAGGTAGTCAGTTGCGTGTTGGAAAGAGGCGGAAATGGGATGTGCAGAATAAAAAATTGAGCAAAACGCAGCGTTACTCAAGTGAGGGACGACTACTCCTGCGTAGTAGGCCTCAGAGGTAGTAGGTACATAGGTATACAGGCACTGTGTTCTCCTAGATAACGGTGGAAAGTAAGCACCGACTACCGTTTACCGTCAACAGTTTGTATGTAGGGTACTGTGGGGTAAACCCGCACACCTAAGCTTTTCTGAACTTGCCGCTTCAGCAAATGATGAACATATGGTAGCTCTTGATGGAGGAGAGTTCAAGGAATCGATATCGATTGGTAGTATACTTGTCTCAATCGGTCGTATGGTTGCTGAAACATACTAGGTGTCCGTGTTGACCCCACAGTATCCTACAGAATAATTTATATGAATCGCTTATTGCGAGTTAGCTCGCGTTACGGATTGTGCAGATCTTGGTGGACACGGTGTGGGCGTTGTCGTACCTGACGGACGGCGGGAACGAGCAGATTCAGATGGTGATCGACAGCGGCGTGGTGCCCTACCTGGTGCCGCTGCTCAGCCACCCGGAGGTGAAGGTGCAGACTGCGTCCCTGCGCGCCGTCGGCAACATCGTCACCGGCACTGACGAGCAGACGCAGCAGGTACTCAACTGCGGCGCGCTCAACCACATGCCCGGCCTACTCACACACTCCAAGGAGAAGATCAACAAGGTGCGCAACTGTCTGTCGGGCTATCCACTATATGCAGTGTAGCGATTCGGTTGGTCGATGGCAACCCCGCGGCATTTAGTAGTGAAAGTTTGGATCGGTGTCCGCGGGGTCGTCGACCCTGATTCAATCATCTGGAAGCGTCAAAGGAGCGAGTGAAAAGAAGAATTGACAACAAATGACGTCGGGGGCCTCACAGGCACCGATCCAACCTTTCACTAAATGCCGCGGGGTCGCCATCGACCAACCCAATCGCCTTACTGCATACGGTGGATAAGTGTATGCGCGTATGAAAGGTGTTGGATTTCATTGGGAGGTTATGTTGGGAGGTTATTGGGAGGTTATTAGCGTTTGACCCATCAGTAACGGAGATAAGTTAGAATTGCATTTCACAGCAATAGGTGGACAGGAAGCAGTATCGGCAGATAGATACAGTGTCAGCAGACGTCAAAGGCGAATCACATGTCTCACTTATTGTTTATATCTCGCAGAGGAGTCAAGCCGACCTACACCTTTTCGTTGTGGGTCAAACCTGCTTCATTGGGTAAAGATGGCACCCGAATGTTACGCCGGGGTACCGCAGCAGACATTATGCATGCAAGTGGCAGTTGTGGCATATGTATGATTGATTGTTTTGTGCGCAAACAAGGTTAGGCTAGAGGCTGTGTACACAGGCTAAGGCTTAGGCCTAAGCCTGCGCCTAAGCCTAAGCTTAGCCTACGTATGTAGGAGTGGAACACAAGACACAATCAAAAATACAATAAATACCACATAACGTACCCCAGCGTTGTCAGCAGAATACAAAAGAGCAAGACAAGACACAAGCACAAGCCTTCAGAGTCAAGACACAATAACCTTGAATTAACCCTCTTCGAAATCCCAGGTGTCCGCGTGTCCGTGGACACCCGGCGGACGGGGTTTGCCCCGTCCGTAGACGGGGTTTGTTTCTGAAGAAAAAACCTATCTCCAAAAGTTAGCTGTTGCTCGACTGCGAATTACTTTCTTTTCTTCAGAAACAAACCCCGTGGTCTATGGACGGGCTTTGCCCCGTCCGCCGGGTGTCTACGGAGTACGGACACGCGGACACCTGGGATTTCGAAGAGGGTTAAATAGGCTATTGCTACTAGTATGCAATAATTTGTCCCGCTGTGGTACTGCGGCGTAACGATCGCGTGCCACCTTTACCCAATGAAGCACGTTAGACCCACAACAAAAGGTGTAGTTTTGGGGAGGAAGCTTTTAGCCGAGATGAGCATAAAATTCAAAAATTTTACAAGGAAGACATGTATTGGACTTAGTTTTGTCTATTTCAACAAAAAAAATTACCATCGTACCGCAAGTAATTAGTAAAAACTGGTAATTTAGTGACGGCATATTGTAGACGGCGAATTGATTGTCAGGTTAGTTACCGTAACCCCTTTTAGTACGTATTTAGAGAGGGCTAAAGTCTAAACACGGGAATTATGACAAGTGAAGAGGAAAAACGTTGAGGAAAGCGGACATGAAGCGAATTCAAAGAGATAGAGAGGATAGTTGCGAGTGTATATGGACTGCATCACACAATCTGTGGGGGGGGCCGTTTGCATAGAAATATATAGGAAAATGCTTGAACCCAGGTTCTTCATGCGGCTCTAACTCACGAATGGTTAAACAGAAAGGGTTAAGCAGCATACCAATGGAAAGCTCAAAGCTTCCCCTTTCACGTGGTATATGCGGCGTTGTAAGCAACCGGAGTTTTAATCGTCATAGCATAAAACAGAAATTTTTCATTTCACACAAAACGAGCGACCTTTTTTGGAGAGCTACTGTAGCCCAGGGAAGAGAGGCAGCTCCAAGCTTAAATAACCGTCGGATTCCCCATTTCAAGCAGATATCAAAAACATTGTTTGGATTACAAAAATTTGCATAAATGACATCAAGGCCAGTTGATTTGTGGTGGCGGGTAAGAAGCGATCATTTTCAAAGAAATTGCAGCCCTTGTTCCACCTCACGAATTTTTCTGAAACTTGGCATAGATGAACTACTTTTGAAGCTCTTTCTTTTGAGTTGGTGGAGGGAGCGCTGCAGTTTTTTCCCAGGGCACCAGAGAGGCAAACGTACTTTCGGAAAAGTGAAAAGTGAATAATTCTGGCCAAAAACGCTAAAATCTTGACTTTTCCTGCAGAGAAATGAAAAGAGCTCGTCGAGAAGATATATTTCGCTTTTTGTCCGTTCAAAAACTATGCAAATTTGAGCAGAAAACAGCTGATCAAGAAAGACGCTTTTGGCGGAAACGCTTGCGTCGGAGTAAACCATTCCCAGTTAGCGTTCAACCCTTCCGGCCCAGTAGTTTCGGCTTGGCTCCTCTGCGAGATATACTATCTGTGCAAATTGATTGAAGACTACGTTGTAGAGCGCTTCTCTGGAAATGCACCTTAGGCACCTTTTTTATGGTCCAGCAACCGTTTTTCAAACATATTGAGACTTCCGCATTACGTTGCTGACCAGTTTAAAATTTAACCCCTCCTGTATGCTGAGATATGGCTGCTGGTAGGCCCAATTTGCCCCTTTTGTGCCAGCCACTTTTTTCAAAAGTTCTTCAAGTCATTCTACTCCATTTTTTTCGCTGATTTCGGTTTGGGGCATGCCCCTCCGATATTTTGATGAATACACCACCAAAATTGATGAAAATGATCAAATTAGCCAAAATTACCCCTTTTTGGTCTATATCATGCCATATTCATCAAAATATCGAAGGGGCATGCCCCAAATCGAAATCTGTGAAGAAAATGGAGTAGAATGATGGTAAGAATTGTTGAAAAAAGTGGCTGGCACAAAAGGGGCAAATTGGGCCTACCAGCAGCCATATCTCAGCATACAGGAGGGGTTAAATTTTAAACTGGTCAGCAACGTAATGCGGAAGTCTCAATACGTTTGAAAAACGGCTGCTGGACCATAAGAAAGGTGCCTAAGGTGCATTTCCAGAGAAGCGCTCTACAACGTAGTCTTCAATCAATTTGCACAGATAGTAAACAATAAGTGAGACATGTGATTCGCCTTTGACGTCTGCTGACACTGTATCTATCTGCCGATACTGCTTCCTGTCCACCTATTGCTGTGAAATGCAATTCTAACTTATCTCCGTTACTGATGGGTCAAACGCTAATAACCTCCCAATAACCTCCCAATAACCTCCCACCATAACCTCCCAATGAAATCCAACACCTCGTATGTATGTGTCATGTCGCGTTCACCAGACGTCCGTACCGACGTACTACGTCCGACGACGTATCTAGCTACAGTGTGTCCCGAAATAAACCGGCCACCTTTCCGTGCATGTACATAACTCTGGAGCGACACTTGAGATTTTCATGCGGTTTTTTTATTTTGTAGTCAAGGCTTCAACTGAGATCTGTACAAAATTTCAGCTATTTGGTCCACATACTTAGGAAATTACGACGGTACCAGTTAGAAAAACCCTCGTTTTTGACCGCCGGAGAAAGAAGGTGTTTGAGCACCTTCCACTGGGCGTACGAAGCTAAAATTTTGTGAAGATCTCAGTTAAAACCTTGGCTGCAAGACAAAAAAACCGCATGAAAATCTCAAGTGTCGTTCCAGAGTTACATGCCCGGAAAGGTGGCCGGTTTATTTCGGGACACCCTGTATATACATGAACCACGTAGGCCTACTCCTGATGTATATACTACGTATCAGGTATGGTATGATAATTTCAATTTGTTACCACTGTTGACACAAACCGCGACTTGGCGTCATTGTTGGCATCAAGTTGGTGTCCGTTTATATATGGGTATTGTCAGTTTGTTGTCCGTTTGTTGACGAACGGATTCAGTTTGTTGTCGGTTTGTTGACGAACGGACAACAAACCGACAACACCCATATATAAACGGACAACAAGCCGACAACAGCTGAACGACTTGTTGTCAACAATGACGCCAGGTCGCGGTATGTGTAAAACTCCATGCACCGAGAGTTGTCTTTGTGCCATTGCCCGTGCTGTGACTACTACTTATACTCCTGGAGATTACGAATATTCAAAAAAATCCGTGAATCAGTGTTCTATCTTTCACAGTGCATAGCCGGCCCAAACACAACTCTCGTTGGACGGACTTTAGGATGTTACACATACCGGCATCATGTGTGTATTTGTGCGTGTTTGCACTTTGCACTGTAGGAAGCTGTGTGGTTTCTGAGCAACATAACGGCGGGTAATCAAGAGCAGGTGGAGCTGGTGATACGCGCCAACCTCATACCGATGATCATACAACTGTTAGACAGGGTAAGCGGGAACAACAAGCAGTGTATGTACAGTGCAGCGAATAACAACCATACACATAGTGTACTTGTGTATGTGTATTGGTTTATTGAGAGATTGCGGAAATTTCCAAAGTCGTAGAAGGCTTGTTGGCACAAAATAGTTTGAAATTGCATGATATCTGTGCAAAATCTTCCACAACTTCGGAAATTTCCGCATTCTCTCAGTGGGCCGACTATTGACTGTGGGGTAAACCCGGCCACCAAAGCGCCTGTGAACTTGCTATTACAGCGAATCAACTAAACAATAGCTCATTCGAAAAAGGGAAGTTCAAGAAATCGATTGCTATTAGTTTCAATCGGTCCATTGATTGCTGAGGAGATGTGCAGCCTTGAAGCTAAGGTGGCCGAATTTCTTCATGGCCGGGCTTACCCCACGGTACCCTACATGTGTACGATACTATGGGGTAAACCCGGACATGGGGGTAAACCCGGACACTTAGTATATCCCAGCAACCGTAGACGGATTGAGACAAGTATTCTGCCAATCGATTTCTTGAACTCTCCCGTCTTTCAAATGAGCTACCAACCATGTTCATCATTTGCTGAAGCGGCAAGTTCAGAAAAGCTTAGGTGTCTGGGTTTACCCCACAGTACCCTCAGGGGTGGGTAGCTGAGAAAAACCTGAGGCGCAAAACGCCCATTTTCATATCATTGCCGGGGACTCATTGGGATAGCTGCATTTTGAGGCGCAAACGGAAAACCGGGGCGCAAATGCGCCTCAAGTTACCACGTACCTACTGCCCCCCAGAGCCCAGACCCATGTCTTTGCTTGTGGAATGTAGGGTGATTACCAGACGCAGAAAGAGGCGGCTTGGGCGGTGAGTAACGTGACGATCAGCGGACGCAAGGAGCAGGTGGCCTACATGGTTCAACAAGGCGTCATACCCCCCTTCTGTAACCTACTCGGCGTCAGGGACGCACAAATTGTACAGGTACGTCAGCATGCATGGATAGTGATACCGTACGTTTATTCAGAACAGAGCTGCTGTTGAAAAAGCAATCGATGCTATTCGCCTTGCTTCATAGGAGCGGTTGTCGTTTCGACCTCCCCGCCGAATTGAGCTGTAGTTATCACACACGCACGCAAAGCACGCCGAAGCAATTATTTTTTTACGCAAAGTACGCTGAATTTGAGCTGCAGTTATTACACGCACGCAAAATAATATTGCTTCGGCGTGCTTTGCGTGTCTGTGATAACTACCGCTCCATTCGGCGGGGAGGTCGAAACGACAACCGCTCTTTTGGAGCAAGGCGAATTCCCTAGTTGCGCTAAGAATTATGGGTAAAGCTAAGGGTACAACAAGTAAGACTTCACCGCTCACCACGCCACCTGACGGCAAGCGCGGAAGCAATAAAAAAGAAGCGACGAAGCGACAAAGACGCCTAGAGCACGTGTACTTCTAGAGAGGCCTTCTTACGAAGGCCCCGCCTCCCGCCTCCCTTCCCTTCTTTTCCTTCCTTCCTTCCTTGTGCTGGAAAATAAGAATAGTGTTTCGCTTTTAAACCGCTAGAGGCGTGGTGAGCGGTGAAGTCTTACTTGTACCCTGTCGCTAGCTGACCCCTTTACATTACATTTATTTTTTCAGGGATTTTTGATCGGTAGGGGGATGCACTAAACAGTAGTGTAATGAAGAGGGGTGAGCTCGCGACCACTCATAATTCTTTTAGCGCAACTGGGTCAATAGTTTGGTCAAAGAGAGTTTGATATCGAGCAACATAGCCCGTGCGATGTAAAATAGAAAGACGAGTGTGGATTTTTGTACGTGCTTTGCGTACTCCTATTCTACAGGCGTGCATGCAATCTGTGTGCAGCTCAAGCTAAATAGGTTTCATGGCAACTTCTCTCTGACCAAACTGTAACTAAGGTGTATGGCCTGGGCATTTTGCGGCAAAGGCATCTGATATGGGTGTGTGTGTGTTATACTCAATGGACTAACAGGCATAAGGTTGTTGTTGTGTTGCTGCAGGTGGTATTAGATGGACTGAATAATATTCTGAAAATGGCAGGCGAAGACTGCGAAGCGATTTGCCAGATGATTGAGGAGTGTGGAGGTATGCTACAGTACAAGTAATCGCAAGAAGTTGTACCATAGTCGCACAAGAGCGATGGTTGCACGTACATGTACACACGTGTGGTGGTTGTTGTATTTCAGGCTTGGATAAGATTGAGCATTTGCAAAATCACGAAAACGAAGACATCTACAAGTTGGCCTACGATATCATTGACACGTTTTTCTCGACAGAGGTATGTACGTACAGTACAGTCTAGTACACACACATACTAACTGGTCGACAAAAATTGTGCCTCGGTACGGTGAGAAGGGCGAATATTTGAAATAGTCGTTGCACACAACAACATGTGGGCCGACTATCCACTACACTAGTAGCGCCCGAGGCGAATTTTCGGCCACGCTTCATAATAACTCAACAAGTGGATAATCGCTGGGTCTGCTGGTCCAATTTTCCCCCAGTTACCCCTTTGCTATTGAGCCAGAAAGGAAAAAGTCGACACTCTGCCGAGACTCGAACCCAGGCCCCTCGCCTCCCGTGTGAGTACTCTACCAACTGAGCTACAGGGCGGCACGCCCGAAATCCTGCAAACTATTCCCTTATAGGGTACTGTGCGGTAAACCTGGACACCTAGTATATCTTAGCACCTACGATCGAGTGAGACAAGTATTCTACCAATCGATTCCTTGAACTCTCCTCTTTCAATTATGAGCTACCATGTTCATCATTTTTGAAGGGGCAAGTTCAGAAAAGCTTAGATGTCCGGGTTTCCTCCACAGTACCCTCAGGGCCGGGGTAGGTAACCGAAAAAAACCTGAGGCGCAAAATGGCAAATTGCCATCTCTTTGCCTGCCACCTTCCGGTACCTCTTCATATCTACCATATACAGTAATTTTGCGCCTCTGGCAGCTAAATATTTGGGGCGCATATGGAAAACTGGGGTGGAAATGCGCCTCAAGTTACCACGTACCTATCCCACAGCCCACAGTACCCTACCGCGAGACAAGTATGCTGCCAATCGATTTCTTGAACTCTCCTCTTCCAAATGAGCTACCATGTTCATCACTTGCTGAAGCGGCAAGTTCAGGAAAGCTTAGGTGTCCCCGGGTTTACCCCGCAGTACCCTACCGCAAGTTCTTGCCATTGGTGCGCTTCAGACGTGCTCCGAGTTTGCTCCAAGCGAGTTTGCTCCGAGTTTGGAAAGACTTCGTTTTAAACCGAAACAAAGGCCAATTACTCGTACGTTATCGAATTACAAACTTGGTTGTTCATACGCACGTTCCTCCGAACAAGCAGGTCTTAAAAAGGCTTTAAGTAGTTTTGAGATTTTTGATAAGATGAGTGATTGAGGAGCTTATTTGCAGAAGATGGTGGTGGCTTTTCAGATATGCTGTATGGGAGATTAGCTAATGTTTGTCCTGAGGGCCAAACATGAGTGATGCCCTTACAATAGGCAGGTTTTAGGGAATTGTTGCAAAGGTGGAGTGGTGGAGCAGCTTAGAATTGCGCTGGTTTTTTGTGAGAAGCGACCTGAGTGGTTGGCTGGAGTGATTGAGGAGCTTATTTGCAGAAAAGGGTGGTGGCTTTTCAGATATGCTATATGGGAGATTAGCTAATGTTTGTCCTGAGGGCCAAACATGAGTGATGCCCTTACAATAGGCAGGTTTTAGGGAATTGTTGCAAAGGAGAAGTGGTGGAGCAGCTTAGAATTGCGCTGGTTTTTTGTGAGAAGCGACCTGAGAGGTTGGCTGGAGTGATTGAGGAGCTTATTTGCAGAAGAGGGTGGTGGCTTTTCAGATATGCTATATGGGAGATTAGCTAATGTTTGTCCTGAGGGCCAAACATGAGTGATGCCCTTACAATAGGCAGGTTTTAAGGAATTGTTGCAAAGGTGAAGTGTTGGAGCAGCTTAGAATTGCGCTGGTTTTTTGTGATAAGCGACCTGAGAGGTTGGTTGGAGTGATTGAGGAGCTTATTTGCAGAAGATGGTGTGGCTTTTTAGATATGCTGTATGGGAGATTAGCTAATGTTTGTCCTGAGGGCCAAACATGAGTGATGCCCTTACAATAGGCAGGTTTTAGGGAATTGTTGCAAAGGTGAAGTGTTGGAGCAGCTTAGAATTGCGCTGTTTTTTTGTGAGAAGCGACCTGAGAGGTTGGCTGATGTTCGTCTTGAGAGTTGGTTAACCCCTGCGCCTTAAAAACCTTTCAGTCCTGTCAGGCGGAATGGGTAAAGCAGGTTCGTAAGCAGAGAAAAACGGTGTGCATAATCGGGGAAGTACAGTATCAGGGGACACAGCACCATATTGGTCACATATTCACAGTTTCGTTGACATGAACCTGAATCTGTGTTTCTATTGGATTTATCCAGAGGTATTTTCATCCATTGTCGTAAATCGTGCTTTCCTGCACTGGTATTGGTTTGTATCACTATTTGAGGAATCTTTAGCTGATCTTTGCACAAGTGATGTTACTGGCACCATTACAGGTGATCTGTCTTTTGGCGCCTTGAGGCGATCTTTCGTTGTTTCTTGCAGTAGCTAAACACTAAACTAATCATGCATGCTCCCATAATAATTTGGTTTCTGTTTAGCTATTGCAAAATGCACACAATCCAGAAATGAATCTATTGTACAGCTATAAGTACTGTATCTGCTGCAGAGCTTCTTTTCAAAATTACCTGCTTTTCTTTCCTGCCATTTGAGATGTTCTTCATCCGCAGTATTCCAGGCATTGTTTTATTGAATCGCTCTTGAACACGCACTCCTTCCAAAAGAGAGTTCTCCTTTTGAATTGCTGTTGAAGATACCATCCTTTCAGAAGAAAATCCTTCCCTTTTCTCACTGACTATGCACAATTTTTCCCCTGTGATTCTTCAATGCAATAGCGCCGCTGCTCAGCAACTGAGCAAAAGCACAAAATAACTAGTCTGTTACGTGTCTCAATTTTCGTCACATTTTTATTTTTCTTATGCAAATTCCACTCTTTAACACACTGTTCCTTTCATGTAAATTATTCTTGCATCAACTGTCGACATTTCCTATG
>JASAMW010002744.1:0-17547 GCA_030247985.1 Epsilonema sp. ZAB3_2
GGTGCAGACATTAGATTAGGGGTTCCGCGGTGAAGGAAGGTTGAGTAGGGCAGGGCGGTGACCTGCATCGGCCCACGCCGCCGCTGCCAAACAAGAAACTCATATGACTTTCGGATGTGAATACTGAACAGACTTGTTGATTCTTTTGCTTAGTAGAATGGTGAACCAATTTTGGGAAATATGGTTAAATATAAATTATCAAAGTCTAAAAATATATGGTGAATTTTAAAATATATGATGGGCATTAGAGTAAATATATAGTGGTTATGAGTAAATATAAAATATAGTGTACAAAATATAGTGTCAGAACATTAGAATTTTGGCAGAACATTAGAGTAAATTATACTGTTTCTATAGTGTAAATAAATATATTAATGTACATGATAGTGTGGTGCCATATCAAATGGTGTGAATGACTATTGCTAAGAATTGTGGGAATAGAAAGGTACATACTGTATAGTCATTGCGTATTGTACTGTAAATAAATATACTCTTGGTGTTTATTTTTAAAAAATTAGCTATATGTTTGATGGGAATGAGACTTCCACTAGCTGTGCTAAGCTATTGACTGCAGAAGGCTAGTGAACTGCAACAACTTGTGATCAGTGCCACTTCACAACAGTTGGCAGAATTGTGTTCTATTCACTGGGATGTGAGAGCCATCCTTGGATGTCCAGAAAATTTATGCTTACTGGTGCACTATCTTCTAAGTGGGAATGTGAGATCACTTAAACCTAGGCCTGTCAGTGACGGTTTGTTATTAAATATGTTTAAAACACATCAGAATGGATGCATGAAACCCCCTCGTAAACCTCTGTGTACGTACGTACAGTACATACATAAAACTAAAGGAGATACGAGGACAAGAGAGAAAGCCTAAAATGGAGACCAAGTGTCCATAAGTTGGGGCCTTAATGTTTCAGGGCCTTATTTTCCTTGGTCGGCATCTCTCACTAGCAGTACAAATGAACATGACCAGAATTTTAAAGGCTCGGCTAGTATTTTGAGGGAAAATTTACGTAAAACACTAAAATGTAGTTTGTTTACAAAATGTATTTTTATGTATTTATAAAACACTAAAATGATACAGTAAGCTCTATGGAAAAGACATTTGGTGTTTCAAAAACATGATCACATTGGTTCGCTTGTCACATCACACCACCATTGTTCTGGTTTCCTCTGACACTGATGACCAGGGATGTGCACTGCGGACAGCTGTCTTGATGTTTTTAATAGTCTACAATCGACGGAACCCATAGTCTAGGAGGGGCAAAATGAAAGTAAGATTCCCGGCTATGAACAGCACCAGCACCAAGGGCCAAGCTCCTTTGCCAATGCGGTAGCTCATCTCCAACTGTGTCAGCTGAAGCTCTGCAATTGGGATCAGGTTTTGTTTGCTGCTTGCACCTGGTTGGATCACCACTGGTTGGTTGACTTAAACTGGGACGTCTGGCTGCCGTTTCTTTTTCTTCTTGCTTTCATCTGAAGAGCTGCTGCTACTGCTTGAACTGCTGGAGTCTACTACTAGTGCTTTTGCTTCGTCGATGTCTCCTCTTTTCTTTTCCCCGCTTTTTCAACGATGTGGTTCTGCGCAATTGGCCCTGTTGTAGTAGTGGATACAGTGGATGTGATTGGCGCATGTTGCCGAAGCTCGGTAGTTTCGGGGTATGGGGGTGGTTGTGATTGGTGTAGTTGCGAAGCTGAGGTTTCGGGGTATGGGGGTGGTTGTGACTTTGGTGTAGTTGCGAAGCGGAGGTGTCGGGGTATGGGGGTGGTTGGTGAAGCTGCTGTGGTTGTGGGTGCTGGAGTAGCGGTTGGTGTTGCAGTTGTCTCCTCGTGGTTGGAGTTGGTGTTGAAGTAGTGGCGGTTGTGGTGGCGGTCTCGAGGCGCTCTTTCCATGTCCAATCGGTTGGGGTGGAGGTCGTCGGACTATTTGAAAGCCCTTCCACAACAACTTGATCGGCTCTCGTGGCTCTTGCTCCCTGGGACACGGGGCCGGGGATTGCAGGATAAGGTGGTGGGACGGAAACTTGGTTCCACTGCTGGCTCTGGGGCTGGGGCTTCAGGTTACTGCAGTTGCGCGAGGCATCTGTTCCATTTCCAGCACTGTGACTGGCGCAATTAAAGGCGGGGGGTAACGTTCAGCGTTCCAGCTAGAATTTTCAAAAATGCACACCACCATTGAATAGAGAATTTTTTCTGCCCATATGCGTCATATGTCAAAAAAAAGTTGTAGCTATGACCGTTTTTGAGTAACATAGGGTTTTCAGATGTCACTTTCCCATATGCTGTGGACTATTGAAATCCCATAGTTGCGTTTTACTACCAATCATCGTGATTGCGCAGTTTATATTCACGCTCTTGTGGACGATGATGAAAGGACTATGATCATTCCTATGCTAAAGTCAAATGAAAGATGGTAGAAAAACAGAGTTCAGGATCAGCTGGAGCTGTCCATACCCCTTGTTCATAAACTGCGCCATCAACACGACAGACAGCAAAAAACGCAACTATGGGATTTTAATAGTCCACGAGCTATGGGAAAGTGACATCGAAAACCCCTATGTTACTCAAAAACGTCATAGCTACAACTTTTTGACATAACGCATATGGGCAGAAAAAAATTCTCTATTCAATGGTAGTGTGCATTTTTGAAAATTCAAGCTGGAGCCCTAACGTTACCCCCCGCCTTTAATGCTGCTGCGCCAGTCACAGTGCTGGAGATGGAACAGATGCAATTCGCGCAACAACAGCAACCTGCAGTAACCCTGAAGCCCCAGCCCCAGGCCACAGCCCCAGCAGTGGAACCAAGTTTTCCGGTACCACCACCACCTTATCCTGCAATCCAGCCCATTATACCAGGGGAGCAAGAGCCACAAGAGCAATCGGTTGTTGTTCAAGAGCATCAACTAGTCAAACAACCTCCACCCCAACCGATTGAACATCAAAGAGCGCTCGAACCGCCACCACAACCACCACTACTTCAACACCAACTCCAACCACAAGAACAACTGCAACACCAACCGCTACTCCAGCACCCACAACCACAGCAGCTTCACCAACCACCCCCATACCCCGACACCTCCGCTTCGCAACTACACCAAAGTCACAACCACCCCCATACCCCGAAACCTCAGCTTCGCAACTACACCAATCACAACCACCCCCATACCCCGAAACTTCCGCTTCGCAACTACACCAATCACATCCACCGTATCCACTACTACAACAGGGCCAATTGCGCAGAACCACATCGTTGAAAAAGCGGGGAAAAGAAAAGAGGAGACGTCGACGAAGCAAAAGCACTAGTAGTAGCTCCAGCAGTTCAAGCAGTAGCAGCAGCTCTTCAGATGAAAGCAAGAAGAAAAAGAAACGGCAGCCAGACGTCCCCGTAGTCAACCAACCAGTGGTGATCCAACAGGTGCAGCAGCAAACCAGAACCTGCCCCAATTGCAGAGCTCAGCTGACACAGTTGGAGATGAGCTACCGCATTGGCAAACAAGCTTGGCCCTTGGTGCTGGTGCTGTTCATAGCCGGGATCTTCTTCATTTTGCCCCTCCTGGTGTCTTGGGTTCCGTTGATTGTAGACTCTTGCAAAGACGTTCAATACCGCTGTCCGCAGTGCAAATCCCTGGTCTACAGTGTAGGGGGAGGGAACCAAACCAGATGGTGATGTGATGTGAACCAGCGGAACCAGATGTGATCATGTTTTGAAACACCAAATGCCTTTTCCATAGAGCTTACTGTATCATTTTAGTGTTTTATAAATACATAAAAATACATTTGTAAACAAATACATTTTAGTGTTTTACATAAAATTTCCCTCAAAATCATGTAGCCGAGCCTTTAAAACTCTGGTAGGTTCATTTGTACTCTAGTGAGAGATGCGACCAAGGAAAATAAGGCCTGAAAAATTAGGGCCCCAACTTATGAACACTGGTCTCCATTTCAGGCTTTCTCTCTTGTCCTCGTATCTCCTTTAGTGTATGTACTGTACGTACGTACATCAGAGGTTTACCCGAGGAGAGGGGGGTTTGGTGCCTGCCAACTCTGATGTGTTTTTGAACGGTCCCTAAGTAGCGGATTTCGACAAACCGGTATCTGGCGGGCCTACCAGTTTTATAATCTCACGTTCACCTTGGAGGAAATCATGCACCGGTTGGGCCATTCGTACGTAGATTTTCTGAAAATCGACATCGAGGGTGGCGAGAAGGAATGGCTCTCCACGCTGCAGTGGAATCGAACGCGATTCTGCCAACTGCTGCTGGAGATTCACATCGACACTGATCGCGAGTTGTTCCAGTACGCCATGCAGAAAACTTCGCTGCAGGGACTGCACCCCTTCTCGGTCGAATACAATCCCAGCTTCACGCACTGCATGGAAGTCTCATTCATTCATCGGACGTGCGTCAAGAGATTTTTGGGCTAAACTTGATTGAACACCAAGGGTTGTATTGAACAGGGTTACAGTACAAATCGCGATGACTGTGCGGTGTGTACCTTTTCTATTGCCCACGAATTTCGTACTTGGCCGATAGGTATTCATTTACACAGCCATTGATGGCGCCACGCCTCGGCTTTGTCATGTGTCCTACATGTACGTTGATGTACGTAGGCCTACACTATGAACAGTACCTATATAAATGTCAAGAACAAGAGTGAAGTTCTATTTGCTTAAACTTGACTCAACTTTATCGCAGTATCGCCTTTATTTATATTCTTTCTGCATATAACCACAAACACTGCACAAACCATCCAGTCATCTGATGTCGAAGCAGTCCACCTCCAACCTCTTCAAAGTTTGAATAATTTTGCTTGAGGTGTTCGTCTTGCCAAAATCAATCAGGCAATTATTGTTTATGAGCAAAGAAGAGTAGACAATCTGTTCGTGTTCACATCCGAAAGTCATATGAGTTTCTTGTTTGGCAGCGGCAGCATAAGGCGACCATGCAGGTCACCGCCCTGCTGCCGTCGACCTTCCTTCACTGCGGAAATAATGCGCCCTAATCTTAATGCTTCTGTACCAGTCACAGTGCTGGAGATGGAACAGATGCAGTTCGCGCAACAACAGCAACCTGCAGCAACCCTGGAGCGCCAGCCCACAGCTCCAGCACTGGAACCAAGTTTGGTACCACCACCACCACCTTATCCTGCAATCCAACCCAATGTGCCAGCGGAACAAGAGCCACAAGAGCAATCGGTTGTTGTTCAAGAGCATCAACTGGTCCAAGAACCTCCACCCCAACCGATTGAACATCAAAGACCACTTCAACCACCACCACAACTACCACCGCTTCAACACCAACTCCAACCACAAGAACAACTTCAACACCAACCGCTACTCCAGCACCCACAACCACAGCAGCTTCACCAACCACCCCCATACCCCGACACCTCCGCTTCGCAACTACACCAATCACAACCACCCCCATACCCCGAAACCTCAGCTTCGCAACTACACCAATCACATCCACCATATCCAGTACTACAACAGGGCCAATTGCGCAGAACCACATCGTTGAAAAAGCGGAAGAAAGATAGGAGGCGACGTCGACGCAGCAAAAGCAGCAGTAGTTCCAGCAGTTCAAGCAGTAGCAGTAGTTCTTCGGATCAAAGCAAGAAGAAAAAGAAACGGCAGCCAGACGTCCCCGTTGTCAACCAACCAGTGGTGATCCAACAGGTGCAGCAGCAAACCAGAACCTGCCCCAATTGCAGAGCTCAGCTGACCCAGTTGGAGACGAGCTACAGCATTGGCAAACAAGCTTGGTCCTTGGTGCTGGTGCTGTTCATAGCCGGGATCTTCTTCATTTTGCCCCTGCTGGTGTCTTGGGTTCCGTTGATTGTAGACTCGTGCAAAGACGTACAATACCGCTGTCCGCAGTGCAAATCCCTGGTCTACAGTGTAGGGGGAGGGCACCAAACCAGATGGTGATGTGATGTGAACCAGCGAACCAGATGTGATCATGGTTTGAAACACCAATGCCTTTTCCATAGAGCTTACTGTATATTTTAGTGTTTCTTTGGTGTAGTTGCGGAGCGGAGGTGTCGGGGTTGGGGGTGGTTGGTGTAGCTGCTGTGGTTGTGGGTGCTGGAGTAGCGGTTGGTGTTGCAGTTGTTCTTGTGGTTGGAGGTGGTGTTGAAGTACAGGTGGTTGTGGTGGCGGTTCGAGCGCTCTTTGATGTTCAATCGGTTGGGGTGGAGGTTGTTGGACTAGTTGATGCTCTTGAACAACAACCGATTGCTCTTGTGGCTCTTGCTCCCCTGGTATAATGGGCTGGATTGCAGGATAAGGTGGTGGTGGTACCGGAAAACTTGGTTCCACTGCTGGGGCTGTGGCCTGGGGCTGGGGCTTCAGGGTTACTGCAGGTTGCTGTTGTTGCGCGAATTGCATCTGTTCCATCTCCAGCACTGTGACTGGCGCAGCAGCATTAAAGGCGGGGGGTAACGTTAGGGCTCCAGCTTGAATTTTCAAAAATGCACACTACCATTGAATAGAGAATTTTTTTCTGCCCATATGCGTCATATGTCAAAAAGTTGTAGCTATGACCGTTTTTGAGTAACATAGGGTTTTCGATGTCACTTTCCCATAGCTGTGGACTATTGAAATCCCATAGTTGCGTTTTTGCTGTCTGTCGTGTTGATGGCGCAGTTTATGAACAAGGGGTATGGACAGCTCCAGCTGATCCTGAACTCTGTTTTTCTACCATCTTTCATTCGACTTCAGCATAGGAATGATCATAGTCCTTTCATCATGGTCCACAAGAGCGTGAATATAAACTGCGCAATCACGATGATTGGTAGTAAAACGCAACTATGGGATTTCAATAGTCCACAGCTATGGGAAAGTGACATCGAAAACCCTATGTTACTCAAAAACGGTCATAGCTACAACTTTTTGACATATGACGCATATGGGCAGAAAAAATTCTCTATTCAATGGTGGTGTGCATTTTTGAAAATTCTAGCTGGAACCCTAACGTTACCCCCCGCCTTTAAGATTAGGGCGCATTATTTCCGCGGCGAAGGAAGGTCGACGGTAGCAGGGCGGTGACCTACACTGTCGCCTGATGCTGCCGCTGCCAAATAGGAAACTCATGATTTTTGGATGTGAACACAAACAGATTGTCTACTTTTACTCATAAAACAATTGCCTGTTTGATTTCGGCAAGACGAACACCTCAAGCAAAATTGTTCAAACTTTGAAGAGGTTGGAGGTGGACTGCTTCGACATCAGATGACTGGATGGCTTGTGCAGTGTTTGTGGTTTACATGCATGTGCAGAAAGAATAAGTGAGTCAAGTTTATAGCAAACAAGAACTTCGCTCTTGTTCTTGACTTTGGTGTACAGTTATGTGTAAGTGCATATAGGTATACCTACGTACGTACTGTACGTACGTCAAGCAAGACACATGACAAAGCCGAGGTGTGGCGCCATCAAAAGCTGTGTGAGTGAATGAATATCGGCCAAGTACGAAATTCGTGGGCAATACGTAGAAAAGGTACACACCGCACAGTCATCGCGATTTGTACTATAACCCAGTTCAATACAATGCTTGGTGCTTAATCAAGTTTAGCCTAAAAATCTCTTGACGCACGTCCGATGAATGAATGAGACTTCCATGCAGTGCGTGCAGCTGGGATTGTACTCAACCGAGAAGGGGTGCAGTCCCTGCAGGGAAGTCTTCTCCATGGCGTACTGGAACAACTCGCGATCAGTGTCGATGTGAATCTCCAGTAACAGCTGGCAAAATCGCGTTTGATTCCACTGCAGCGTGGACAACCACTCCTTCTCGCCACCTTCGATGTCCACTTTCAGAAAATCCACATACGAATGGCCCAACCGGTGCATGATTTCCTCCAAGGTGAACGTGAGATTGTAAAACTGGTAGGCTGGAGTGAACCCGCACGCGACCGAAGTCGGTCGGTTCTTTTTTTGCGGGGAATCTGCAATGCAGTCCAGCTAGGAAGGGGACAATATTGGATGAAGATTGGACTCAAACGTGAAGGAATGGGACTCTAAGAAGGAAAAATCTGCTCCACTTCAAGAAAAACTCAGGAATTTCTGTGTTGGACAAGAAAATTGGTTCCTGCTGGCCTACCAACTGCATCAGTCATCAACGGTTTTTCCGACTCTCAAGTGTTTTCTGCTGTGGATTTGCTTTTCAAATGGGGATCGGTACTGTTCTCTGGGGATCAGGGAGAAGATGGACTGCTGAAGACGCAGTTTCGGTCGGTAGGAAGTCAAGTTTCGGTGGTAGGCCCGGTGTTCCGAGAAAAGGCTGTTTCAACAAGTGCGACCACGCTGTTGGGTGCGGGCGAAAGAAGCTGAGGAGTGGCGCGCTTGATGGCGGAAAGGCTTTCAAATGAATCAGAGAAGGAAGACGGACATTAGTGTGGATGGAAAAGCCTAAGAGTTTTGGTGGTGCTGTTTGTCGCTCGGAATAAAATACGGAATATGGTACGGGTATGTACGTACGTACACGTGCAGTACGTACAAGCTGAGAACTGCGTAGACATAGTTAGACGTGTGCCAACGTACATTAGCTAATTGTAGGGCTATAGGGCCTGTTTCTTAGTCAGTGAGCCGTACATGCCCAGGCACCTTTGGTGTCTTACTCAGGCTGGTCTTCTCTGAAGGCCCTACTCAGTTCGTTTGCTCTTCGGAGCCGCTCTTCGGAGCACCCTTAGAACCGCTCATTATGGAATCGCAAACTAAGGTTCGCAAGCTCGATCGGAAGGAGTTGCGGTAAGCTAAAGGGGTAAGCTTATTTGAATGGCAGCATACAGGCGGAAGCGCATGGGCAGATGTAACGCAAGGGGTGTACGTACTTAGAATACGTACGTATAAGTTGCGACGCCATCTTGGATTATTTTGTTGTACCGCATTGGGTCCGAATTTGCATGCACGAAAAATCGATTGGGCATGAGGTACGAGCGTGAAACAGAATACGTAAGTATGTGGGAAGCATGCAGAATAGCAAAGGAGATTTGTTTAGCTCAAGAGCCCATAGTTGGAGTTTCATCCACCCTTTCGTTGGACTACATAATTGTTGGCGCTTTATTGTTTTCATGGTTTTAGCAAGGGGTGCGGCTAACTTTGATCTAACGGTATGTACATTGAATACTAACGGGCAGCAGGCGGAGAAGAAAAGAAAGCAGCAGTATCTTTGGGCAAAGGAGCTTGGTGCGGATGTCATTTTCATGCAGGAGACCCATAGTGAACAAGCAACAGAGCAAATTTGGCGAAGTCAATGGGGCACGTCAGATGCGTATTTTTGTCATGGAGCATCGAATGCTAGAGGAGTATGCATTTTGTTTCGCAGGGGGCTTGAGGTGTCTGTAAAGGAGGTTACAATCCATCCAGCTGGAAGGTTCCTGTGGATCAAAGCAAAAATTGGCGGTCAACTGGTTGGGTTACTCAATATTTATGCTCCAAACACTGAGAGAGAACAGCTCGAATTTTATTCAGATGTAGCACAGCTATTGCAGACGAAACGTGATGGGAATATACATTTGTTCGTCGGAGGCGACTTCAATGTGGTAAGGAATCCGTCTTGCGATAAGATCGGGCTTCGGTATCATGTTCGAACGAGGGTTTTGGCGCTGCTGGACACAGTCATGGATGAAAATGGTTTACTGGACATATGGAGGGCTAAAAACCCAAACAAAAGACAGTATACTTGGGCGCAAAAAACATTGAAAGTTCACAGTAGAATTGATTATTGGCTTATCTCCAGCGGACTTGTTCAAATTACGAAAAGTGCAAAAATAGTGCCAGCTGTAGGGTCTGACCATAAAGCCGTAGTAGTACAGCTAACTGGGAGCAGAATTGAACCAAGAGGTCCAGGCTACTGGCGACTGAATACGGCAATCCTGCAAGAGAAGGAGTACTGTAAGCTGGTAGAAAAAATTGTAGCGGAAGAACGTGAACAACTCGACAGAGATGCAATCCGATGGGAAAAAATAAAATTTCGCATCCGGCTTGAGACAATTCGTTATTGTAAAGCTAGAGCTAGCAAGCGAAGAGAGGAGGAGCGCAATTTGCAGCAGAAGTTGCAAGAACTTGAGGAGCGGCTACATGAACTTGTACCGGAAGACGTGGAGCTGTATAAACAGACTAAAGAAAAATATGGAAAGCTATACGAGGAAAAAGCGAAAGGTGCAATTTTGAGGTCAAGAGCAAGATGGCTTGCAGAGGGCGAAAGAAATACGGCATATTTTTACGGCTTGGAGAAACGGAATTACACAACTCAGTGTATTTCGCAGCTACAAGTTGACGATGATGTAATTGAGGACCCACGGCTGATAAGGGAGGAAATATTGGCGTATTACACTGATCTGTATAAAACAAGATATACACAAGAAGGAGAGCAATTGCCGCCTTTGCCAGAATGGGTCAAACCAGGGGTGATACCACAGTTGGACGAAACTGAAAAAGAAAGATTGACTGAGCCGATTACAATAGAAGAGTGTGAGAAAGCTATGAGAGAAATGAAAGAAGGAAAAGCTCCAGGAAATGATGGGTTACCTGTATTGTTTTATAAAAAGTTTTGGGATCTCATCAAGGACGACGTGTTTGCGTCAATTGAGGAGGGTTTTGCACCGTACGAGAGTATACCTGGCGCCTTCCAGTATTCACAGGGGCAAGGGGTAATTAAGCTGATACCAAAACCAGGGAAGGATCTGCTCAAGCTGACCAGCTGGCGCCCTATTACGCTGCTTAATGTGGACTATAAAATAGCCAGCAAGGTAATTGCTAATAGGTTGAAGTCGGTGTTAGAAAAAGTGATACACGAGGACCAAGTTGGTTTTATGGCAGGTAGGTACATTGGGCAGAATATTAGGACAATGATGGAATTAGCTGAGCTTCTGGAGGAGAAGCAGGAATGTGGTCTTTTAGTTTCACTTGACATTGCTCGAGCTTTTGATAGTGTTGAGAGACCATTTTTGGTCAGTGCGCTGGAAGCATTCGGATTTCCAATGGAGTTTGTTCGGTGGATTCGTGCACTGTACTACGGTAAGGTCAGTTGTGTAATGAACAATGGGTACACGACGCAGTATTTTCCGTTGGAGCGTGGAGTGTGTCAGGGTGATGTAATTTCGCCGTTCCTGTTCTTGGTAGCCATTGAAGTATTAGCTATTGCTATTAGAGCTAACCCAAGTATTCATGGCATACGCGTAAAAGAGAACGAGTACAAAGTTATGCAATTTGCAGATGATACGAATTTGTTCCTGGCTGACGCGGAGTCCCTGAAAGCTGTTCAAGAGCTGTTCAAGGAGTTTGGCATTTGGTCAGGGTTGGTTTTGAACAATGATAAAACGGAAGCAACAGGGCTGGGAAGTTGGAAGCATACCAACATGATAAGATATGGCATCCGCATAAGTACGAACCCAATTAAGATACTGGGAGTGTGGTTTAGCCATGATAAGAAAGAGATGAGAGACCTGAATGTTGGGGGCAAGTTGGAAAGAATGAAGCTTCTGCTAACTGGCTGGCATGCAAGGGGATTGACATTGCAGGGAAGAATTTTGGTCGTGAAGACTTTGGCATTGAGTCAGTTGACGTATGTTTTTATGAACACGGCAGTGTCTAGAACGGATTTGGCGATGGCAAACAAAATAGTTATGGAGTACATCTGGGGCGGGCCAAAAAAGGCGAAAATAAGAAGGGATGTGCTCTCACAGGAGTATGCTGATGGAGGCTTGAAAGCACCAGACATATTCACAATGTACACAGTGTGGAAGTTCAAGTGGTTGCTCAGGTTGATGGAATCGCAAAATGACAAGTGGAGAGAGCTGGCTTTGGTGCGCGTGGACGAATTGGGTGGCTTAGATTACTTGCTTCAGTGCAACTTTTCGGTTGAAAAGTTGGGTAAGATGCTTGATCCATTTCTGGTGGATGTGCTGAGCAGCTGGGCAGTGATCAATAATGGCAGAGCGGTGGCATCCGCAGCCACCGTAAAAGGGCAGCTTATCAATAACAACCAGCATATGTTGGTAGGCGGAAAGTCGCTAAATATGGTGCATTTGGTACAGAATGGATTGGATAGATTAGGCCAATGGTTTGACAGTCACGGTAACCTGTTGTCGTTCGAAAGTATGAAGCGGAAAGGCTTTGGTCTAACCTGGCTGCATTACAACCAGATAGTGTATGCAATCCCAAAAGCCTGGAAAGAAATTCTGAAGGGAAAAGCTGAACAAGCGGTTGGGGACGTTGAGTTTGTTCTTGATGCAAAAAAGGCAAAAATGATGCTTATGCAAGCTCTGCAGAGGCCGATCCGCAGCCAACAAAAGTGGGCGGAAAAGTACGGACCATTTCAAGAAACTTTTTGGAGTTCGATGTACGAATTGGCACGTAAGATGAGCAGCGACTCAAAGCATCGAATGTTGCAGTATAAAATTTTGCATCGGGTATTGCCTACAAGACAAAGGCTTTTTCGGCAGAAGCAAGTTGATGCGCCGTATTGCCTGCGATGTCAATATGTGGTTGAAAGCATTGAGCATATGCTGTATGAATGCCCGAGCATAAAGAATTTGTGGCAGGCATTTTCTGCTGAATTTGAGCAAAGGGAAGGGCAAAGACTGCCCGTCTTGATGTCAGTGTACTCTGTCATATTTGGGGTTCCGGAGCCAGAGTTGATGGTTAGAAAGTGGAATTACCTTGCAATGCTAGCAAAGCAATACATTTATGTATGCAATCTGAAGGGACAGCTTGTAAATATTCGAACTTTACTTGCACTTGTACGAGCACGAATACAGGTCGATTACTATAACGCAAAGGTGTCGAAAAAGGGTGAACAATTTTTGCAAAAGTGGGGGCGCTGGTTACGGTAATCTAGAAGATAAAAGTAAAGGGCAAAACAACATACATAGGAACAGGAGGAATTGCAAAGTTGGCTTATAAAGTTGCTTGCTGCTTCTACTAACCAATAATGTACGTATGGAATGTGTAATGTATTGAATAAAATATTTTATCAAAAAAAAAAAAAAAAAGTTAAAAAAAAAAAAAAAAAAACTGGTAGGCTCGCCAGATACCGGTTTGTCGAAATCCGCTACTTACCGTATCTAGCTATATTTTTCCAAATTTCCCACCTGGAGGTTATGTATTTTTTCAAACGAACATTGTTATATACAGTCTATTGCATAATGTAGGTATGTACGTGACGTATGTACATACAGTTCGTACTGTACCAAATAGTATGCTGTACGTGTACGTACAGTACGTACACTAACATGTACTGTACGTAACAGCAAATATTCCTACTACCCGACCCGTACCCGGAACCCGCGGGTACATGGTTTCAAAACCCGGACCCGGACCCGGACCCGGATCAATGCAAAATTCCTACCCGTGAGAGCTTTAGACATACCCAACCACATGGAGTCGAAGTTCATATTTAGGCTTGGCTTAGGCTTAGGCTTAGGCTTAGCCCTACGTATGCACAAAAGATAGTAACTTCAAAGCACATACTGTACGTACAGCTGCTGCTTGAATGAAAGCAGAGCAAGAGCAGCTGCAAGAGAGGAATGGCGTAGGAGGCTGCCAGATTGAACAGTGAACCTACAGTACATACCCAACCACATGGAGTCGAAGTTCATATACGTCGAAGTTCATACACGTGGGCCTAAATAGCATCGGTGAGGCATCAAACATTTCAATTTAGGATGTTTCAAACACCATTATTGCTCTCAGATACAAGTGTGTGCTGCACAGAATTCCTGCAGTTTTCACCTTTCTCAAGTGAAATAGCTCGAAATTACTGTACTATCAAAATTAATTTTGATAATTTTTTATTAAAATTAACGCTTTGAATTTTAATATAATATAATATGATAATAGCACACCCTGTTTAATTTTAATATAATATAATATGATTATTAAAATTCAAAATGGCCAAGTTAGCAATTATAATATGATAATTTTGATAATGATAGGCAACCCTGGCTACAGTACGTGTGTGTACTAGATTTTGATTTTAGTTCGATAGGGTTTCAGGTCATTTTATTTTCTATTTTTTCTCTTGTTGTTTCTTCTTCAAAGCAGCCGCCTGGTCTTTCTTCCAGACGCTGTACGTCATGTCGGTTCTGAAGCGACTGGCTTTCACATTCGTCTTTCCCATGCCTTCCGCGAGCGCTCGCGTGTATCTCGCGGAATTGCCGCAACACAGCCCCGCGTAACGGATGTCCAACTGGCGACATGCGACACCGAACTCGTGAATGTCTTGACAACCGCAAGCCACTGAATCGATGTCGTCAGGAAACGCAACGTTGCCTGAAAAAGACATAAAATTTTTATCGGGAGACAGTATTACTTTGGTTGATGAAACATCAAACTTACCCGTTTTCGGATCCGGCAGCGTTGTCCATGTTGGATCTTCAGCAGTAGTTCGAAATGGTACTGGAACTGCTGCCAGTGGGCCCTGCAAGATTACCAATCAAAGATGAAGCATACGGTTGAAAAAAACTCGTACTCACTCACTGCCCAATATTTTGTAACAGTACAAATTTTGAGCCTAAAAATATCATGACCCAAAAATTTTTTGGCCTATTAGTAGAAGTTTGTGCAAGAAGACCAAAATTAAAATTTACTACAGTTCAGTTACCCACTGTACCTGAAAGGATTTTCGGATTTCTCTAAGCAGGGGCAGCATAGTCTCTGGGCCTCTTGCGCAGTTTAGGCCCACCATTGCAGCCCCTTCATTGTGCAGCCGTGTCAAAGCAGACAGAAAAGAGACGCCATCTTCGGTTTGATCTGCGTAAGGTGCCAAAGTAACGACACATGGCACACCTGAAAGACAGAAAGAAAGCTGTGTCAGTATCACAGTTGTGTATGGTAGTACAGTCTTGAACTGCTTTTTGATGTATGATGATAAAGAGCTTGCCATTCGAATATTCCTTCACTGCTTTCAGGGATAGACTTGCTTCTCTGGAATCACGAAAGGTCTCACAAATGAAAAGGTCCATGTTGTTTTCGGTACTCCAATGAACTTGTTCCTGAAACAAATAACCTACAGACAGTAGTATCTACCTATTCCTACCTAAAGTGTGAAACAATGCAATCTTTTTGTCAAGCCAAGGTACATACAGTACAGTATGTCACACCTTGAACATGTTCCAAACTTCTTGAATTTTTTCTCCATCGCTGGGCATGTATTCCACGCTGTTGCATAGATTTCCAGCAGCTAGGGTACCCGTTTCCTTTGCCACATCACGACAGAGTTGCAAGGCAATTCTGTTGAGCTTTTCAAATTGATCTGCCTTGCCAAGAAGATTGAGCTTGTACCTGTTGGCGTAGTACTGCAAACCAAGAAAAAGAAACAAATCTTTTCATTAAAAAAATTTCCTTCACCGAAACAATAATGGCATCATGGTACCTAAACCAACATTGTACTGTTGTATGTATGCACATACCTAAACCTACAAAGCGTACGTACTTTCAGAAGCAAAATTTTTCATAAGCACACAATGTAAATACCCATATAGGCTAGGTACTTTCAGAAGCATATTTTTCCAAATTCGAACATTTTTTTCACTTTTTTCATCATACCTGACATGCAACCAAGATGTCGCTCCCTGCATGCGCAAATTCCTCGTGCAAAATTCGGACAACTTCTGGTTTTTCCAGCAGAATTTCCGGCACGTACGGACCAGCTTGACAGTATCCGCGACGTTGCAGTTCGAAAACGTAGCCTTCTGCGCATACGAGTGGCTCTTTGGAGGCCAATAATTGAGAAAAGGATTTTGTAGACACCATGATGATCTCTAATGCTACCAAAATTAGTTGGGCGGCTTTTCTTTTGATATGTACTAGACAGACAGAGTGTTGGTCTCGTATGTACGTATCTGTTTGTTTGGAATAAACAAAAAGTATAGCCGCTACACAACAAAAGCAGTGTGTTTTATGTGATCCATAAAAAGTAACAAACGACACTTTTGACCTTTAGAGTACAGAGCGGCATGAAAGAGAATACGTACGTGTTGTGTGTGCGTTTTATTGTGGGTTTACAATAGCTGTACGTACTGTACGTACCAGTGATGTCAGAGTAAAAATTAAAGTTACTTTACTCGAGTTACTCAGCTGTTTTTGGGCTGAGTACTTTACTTTACTTTACTCGGTGCAAAATTCCCTTACTCGACTTTACTTTTACTACTCAGTCATAATTACAGGTTACTCGAGTAAATTTGCCACTCGCTGAGTAAGTAAAATTTTTACTCGAGTAAAATGTCCACGTCCTCTCAGTACTTTACTCGAGTAAATTTACTCGAGTAAACACATGCATAGGCGTACATTCAAGCATAAAATGCTTATACGAACGGCAAGCCGAAGAATCCAAGCGATCTGAATGAATGCACCATAAATTTATGCGACTCCAACAGCGTCTGATGCCCAATTGCATTGGAACATCAATTTTTGACATGATGAATGGTGTGGTAAGCTGTTATTGCGATTATTATAGGTCATGTTTACGTATAAATTTTACTCGAGTAACTCTGCCATTTATGCTTTACTTTACTCGGTTAAGCTATTATGAGCCTGAGTAAATTTACTCAACTTTACTCGGAACCCTACACTGCACTGCTGAGTAATTTTACTTTACTTTACTCTTATCAAAAATGTCCGAGTTGACATCACTGGTACGTACGCATGTACGTGAACGTCCGTTATGAATACGGAACTTTCAGACATTAGAGCCGGCCTGAAAATCAATACTCAAACAGACAAAACAGAATTCCGACAGCACAAAATGCACTGTACCTACTACCTAACCTAAGGGTCGTATGGTGTACGTATGTAACGATTAACGAATAAAGTGCACGCATGCATACGCATACCTACGTTACGTACGTACACGCGTTACGTTTCATTTTGCGATACCTACCTAAAACTCTAAAATATAGCCTACAGTAAGCTCTATGGAAAGGCATTTGTGTTTCAAACCATGATCACATCTGGTTCCGCTGGTTCACATCACATCACCATCTGGTTTGGTTCCCTCCCCCTACACTGTAGACCAGGGATTTGCACTGCGGACAACGGTATACTGCACATCCTTACACGAGTCTACAATCAACGGAACCCAAGACACCAGGAGGGGCAAAATGAAGAAGATCCCGGCTATGAACAGCACCAGCACCAAGGACCAAGCTTGTTTGCCAATGCTGTAGCTCGTCTCCAACTGGGTCAGCTGAGCTCTGCAATTGGGGCAGGTTCTGGTTTGCTGCTGCACCTGTTGGATCACCACTGGTTGGTTGACTACGGGGACGTCTGGCTGCCGTTTCCTTTTCTTCTTGCTTTGATCCGAAGAACTACTGCTGCTGCTGCTACTGCTTGAACTTGTGGAACTACTGCTGCTTTTGCTGCGTCGACGTCGCCTCCTATCTTTCTTCCGCTTTTTCAACGATGTGGTTCTGCGCAATTGGCCCTGTTGTAGTACTGGATATGGTGGATGTGATTGGTGTAGTTGCGAAGCTGAGGTTTCGGGGTATGGGGGTGGTTGTGATTGGTGTAGTTGCGAAGCGGAGGTGTCGGGGTATGGGGGTGGTTGT
>JASAMW010002745.1:0-13368 GCA_030247985.1 Epsilonema sp. ZAB3_2
AAACACAAAATTCGACCGATATTGTCCTCTGCACTCTTTTCTAACTTCCGCCAAAAAATGGGAGACCCAACTCACTTCCGCATAGAGCTCCATAATAGCCGGGTGGACAGCGACAGTAGCAGAATCCCCCGTCTTGGCAAAACAGTAGCGTGCCACCATTCTGACATAGTGGCGTTGGCGCAACAGTGGGGTTTTGCAGTCCAACTCCAAGGAGCGAAAGAATCAGCAGTGGCAGCAGCATAACTCTGGCCATTTTACAATTCCTATTCCTTTTGTGGTGCACGCTGATTTGCTCTGACTGGCCAGTCAAAACCGGGAAATGCTCGCAAGCGAAAACCGCGTCTTTTCTTGAGAAATTGCACACCTGGCGATGGAAGCTTGAGATTCCCAGCTGACTATAAAACTTATGACAGTACACAACTAACGTCACGTCACAACATGACATCATCCACTTCCAGTGCTTTATTTACTTTGGTACAGTGCACGTACACATCCCTTCGCATACTATCTATCTTTACCGCATTCATCACGGTAAATTTGGGGTATCATGGATACAATGTAATTATTTGATACTGTGCGTTTCTATATGAATTCTTGGTAATTTTGTTGCAGGTAGAATACGCCGCCAACGACGCCATGGCCGCTGCGGGCAGTTACGAAGAGTTGATACTGCGCTACGTGGCGGGTCGAGGATCGGGCGCCACTCCGGAACAGCCGGAATACTGGCTGCACTACTGGAACAAGTTCTTCAAGCGCTACGTCAACCGTCCATACGGAAACCACAACACAGCAGCGTCCGATAATCACAGAGGAGGAGGGGGAAACGGAGCCAGCAGGTATTTACGACTTGCGGTAACGCGATTGCGTTGGTCGATAGCGATCCCGCGGTATTTAGCGAAAGTTTGGATCGGTGTCTACGGGGTCGTCGGCGCCATTTGTTGTCAATTCTTCTTTTCACGCGCTCCTTTTCCGCTCCCAAATGATTGAACAAGGTCGACGACCCCGTAGGCACCGATCCAAACTTTCACTAAATACCGCGGGGTCGCTATCGACCAATCCAATCGTGTTGCTGCAACTCGTTCATAAGGGAGGATGTTGTACGATTTCAGTCGTACCACTGCGTAGCTCAGTTGGTAGAGTACTCGCACGGGTAAGCAAGAAGCCCGGGTTCGGGTCCCGGCACTGTGAGTGGAATTTTTCTTTCTGGTTTCAGGGGCGGCGCGGGAAACAACGTGGAAACGCTCAAACAGTATCGACGCCTAGCGGAACAACTGAATAACAGCAACAGCGACGTAGATTTGGATATGGAGGTATGTAGGGTGGTACGTACTACGTACGTACTGTACGTACACATGATATGATATGAGGTAAGTTGGGGCAAATTCGACCATAATGCGGATGTGAGAAACTTGTCAAATGCTTCTGCGTGCGAAATTGCTGATGGACGTAGTTCCCATGATGGTCGAATCGATCCCAGGTTGCCGTACGTACGTAGGTTAGTATGGGGTAAACCTGGCAAATCCGGCGACCTAATGCATTATGGCTGCATATTTTGCTATCCAATGGACGGATTGAAACAAGTATAGGCTCTCTCGTCTTTCGAATGAGCTATTTGCTTCACCACATGCTGAAACAGCAAGTTCAAAGGAGCTTGGGTGGACCGGCTTTACCCCACAGTACCCTATGTGCATGCATAGTATGTGTACTGTGCTACATACAAAATACAGAACGTGACCCCGTACCGAAAATGTACGACTGCGCACCGGAGTTTATAGGGTACCACGGGGTAAACCCGGCCATGGAAAAATCCAGCCATCTAAACTTCAGGGCTGCATATTTCAACAACAAAGGACCGATTTAGACAAATAGGATTTCAATCGATTCCTTGAACTCTTCTCTTTCTAATGAGCTATTTGGTGGCGCTTAGGTGGCCGGGTTTACCCCATGGCCGGGTTTACCCCACAGTACCCTACTTTATTTTTTTTAGGAGGAGCGGGAGCGCCGTTTGGCCCGTTTGCCGCCGATTCGCCTGGTGGAATTTTGGCCAGTGGAGGCGATGGGAGACGGAGTGGTAGGAGCTGCTGCGTCCTCCAGCACAACGACAACGACGACGAGTACTACGGACGGAGACCGAGATACGACGGCCTGTAGCGCCATGGAAGAACTCTCGCTGACCAACAACAACGAAGTGACGCAGGAGGAGGAAGACAGGAAAGAGCACAGCTGTATCGTGGTGGAGCTACGACGAGAACCGGAGAAACCAATGGGAGAAGAGGAGGAGGAGGAGGATAGAACCAGCACTGCCAGCTCCCAGAGGTGTGTACTAGAGATGTAACAGGGGCCCCGGCTCCGGTAAATCCCGGCATATTTTTGGATCCGGCTCCGGCTCCGGTATAATGAAGGTGGATCCGGTACCGGATCCACGGTCTATCTTTTTCACTTTTTTGCTGTCACTGCCTTTGAAAAAATGAGCTTTTTCCATCGAAATTGATCAAAAATTATAGCGAAACTATTGAATGAGACTGCTTTGCAGCTCTCAGGCAACCGCATTTGAGTCAATTGTCTCATATTTTACTTTATATCGCATTTTTGCAGCATGATGAAGTAATCAGTATGGTTGCGCATTTTTCCTACAGTAGTTTGCTACGTTTTTTTGGGGCTTGGCTCCGGCTCCGGCTCCGGCCGGGGAGATTTTTCAGATCCGGCTCCGGCTCCGGCACTTTGAAATAAGTCGCCCTGTTACATCTCTAGTGTGTACTGTATGTACGTATGTATACTGTATGTACGTAGGGTATTGTGGGGTAAACCTGGCCACCTGAGCTCCATTTTACTTGCTGCTTCAGCAAATGATGAAACAAATAGCTCGTTTGAAAGAGGTGAATTCAAGGAATCGATTGATATCGTACATACTTGTCTCAATCGGTCCATTGCTGCTGAGATATGCAGCCCGTGAAAGTTAGTGGCCGGATTTTCCCATGGCCGGATTTACCCCACAGTACCCTACGTCCTACAGTACAGTATGTTATGTCTGTGTGGGAGGATGGGATAATTTGGGCATTCTACACCTGGAATGAAGTTAACCCTATCCATAATCTCAAATGGCCGCATGGCCGCGCCGCATACACCCCTTGTGGCCACCCTGCGGCAGTGGCCGCCCATAGCCGTGGGGTGGCTGCGGCCTGAAAAAAGTGGTCATGACTGTAGTCATGGCCGCAAGGAGTGTATGCGGCCAGGCGGCCATATGAGATTATGGAGGGGGTTAAAAAGACTCGGCACAGATGGTCGAGATGTTCTTCTGTGCTCTGCTATCCTTTATGATGAGAAATCATTGCGATTTTATTTGATTTTCAGTATCACGGCGTCCGAGTCCGTCTCCAATTCGAAGTTGGCATACGTGCATACGTCACCTGCTAAAGAAGATGATGGAGATGAAACGCTGGAGAACCCGACTGCCACCACAACCGAATCCTTCTCCACTACGGAAGAGCAGACGAGCACCGGTTCCTCATCCTCTGCTTCTTCCTCCGGAGTAGAAGGAGATATATCGGAGATGTCAAAGAGTGAGGAGAAGAAAAAGAAGAAAGTTGAGGAGGAGAGTGAAGAAAGAAGAGTGGAAGAAGAAGCAGAAGTGGAGGAGAAGAGTGAGGATGAAAGAGAAGAGGAAGGAGAGAGCTCGACGGAGGCGACGGAAGACGAAGAAGAAGAGATGGAGACAGCGGATGAAGACGAAGTGGAAGGAATAGGCGAAGAGGAAGAGGAGGAAGAAGAAGAAGAAGAGAAGCAAAACGGAACCGTCGGGCTGTCTGGAGAGAATGGAGAAGAGGCGGAGAAGAAGGGAAAGGGAGAGGAAGAGGTGGAGGAAGAATCTCGAGAAGCAGAGGAAGAAGAAAGGGAAGAAGAGACGAAGAAGAAGCGAGAGCCAACCTGCGCTCCTCTCATGATCGAAAGAGATCTGTTGGAGTGGGCGGTGAAGGCGGGTGTGCCCAAGCTGACCCTCACCTCTGTCAGCAGAGTATCTGGTCAGAGACAGACCTACTCCCTGAAGATGGAGATCGAAGAATTGGATGGGGAAGAATGAGAAAGGAGAGGGGGAGGATAGGCGACAGTTTTGATACAACACATGGGTGTACGTACGGTGGAATTGGGCGGAAGTTCTTGTTTCTTTTTTTGCTTGGTTCAATGATGCGAGAATGACCTGTGAATAAAGTTATTTGTTGAGAGAGATGATGGACTTGCGCTACTGCTGCTTTGTTGGGCCTCTGTTGTGGGCCACGTACGGCAAAAGTCCGTACGTGTACTGTGTCCAAGCTTTGAATTTGAATTATTCGTGTCTCATAGCAAGTGTTGCGAAGTACATCGGTAGGACGGTTGTTGCAGCGTTTGAAACTCACGCGAATCACAGAGAGACTTTCGAACAACGACTGACCATCTATCATTCAGTGGCACTGCTAGCGAATTACACTCGTCAATCGGATCTGGCTGGAATCTACTACATGTGATGGCCAATATCAACGACCTTCCAGTGGAGCTGCTTGGCAAGATTATCTCTTACGTATCTGCTACTGAAGCGAACGAAGCCTGCATGTTGGAGCGAGTTAGCCGAACTTTCAACCGCTTTGCATGGAACCGGGTGACGCTCCTGTACATTTCGGTTCCTAATCCTAGTTTGTGTGGAAAAAATTTTAACGGAGACTACGACAGATTCAAGGCCGCTTTATCGTCGTATTGGACGAAAGCGCGAAATTTACGGGAGATCTTTTTTGGTTATGGAGGAGGGGATGTGGATGCAGCTCGTTTGATGCCCAAACTGTTGGAACTGATGCAGAAGGAGCCGAGAGCCATATCCAGCCTGGATTTGAATGATGCCGTTCTCTTTTCCCGGTATACTGTGCCATTCATCCAGGCTTGTCGACTGTCTCTAACGAGCTTTGTGTCCCTCATGGGATATCCGGAGGAGGAGGTGGTGGTGGTAGAGAACTTAGAACTCGATCGGCTCCATCGTTCTCAGTTGCTGCAACTGTGCCTAACTGGATGCGACTATCTCGAACGCATTGATTTGTTTGCGTTCGAAGGGAAACACTGCCTGAATGACTGTGCCTTTCTGGCGAATAAGAATCGGCTGCAGAGAATAACGTGCAACACAGACCGCAGGAAAGAACCTGATCTGTTCAAGTCGTTGTTCGCTGGATTGGCGGAGTTGCAGCGAACCAAGGACGCGGCTGCTGCCGCTAACAGTCAGGAGCTTCCTTTTACCTTCGCTCTGGAGTTTTCGGCTGGAAAGTGGAGTCCTATCATTTCTGGTTGCATCAGCAGCTCTGTCGGTCCGCTAGCGATGATCACAGAGATTAGCATGATATGTGGTAAAGTAGACAGTTTCTTGTCTGAGGAAGTCTGTCACAGTTTTTGGCAAGTTTTTCCAAACCTCCAGCTCATGGTGATGGATAACGATGATGGCACGCAATACGACGTCCTGGGAAGCCTGTCGCGCAGTTTCTTGGAGACTTACGAAAGGACGGAAGAAGGTCAACGACAGTTGCAGTTGAATTGCTGGGAAACAGGCGAGTATCAAGGTGGTGGTAGTAGCTCAAGATCTTCAAATCGTGCACTGGCAGGAGTGGTGCGAAATATGATGGGAATACGGCCAGTGCTGGATCTGTTTGCCACCAACCAAGCGGATTTTGCAGCTCGTGGTGAAATTTTCCTGAAGTATCAAAGTGGAAATTCTGTGGTTTCATTTTTTCGAAAGCAGTAGGAGCGCCACTGTGATTGAGTGCGTTGATTTGTTCAGGGTGTGTACGTAAATTGGAATTTGGCGGAAGTTCTTGTTTCTTTTTTTCTTGTTTCAATGATGCGAGAATGAACTGTGAATAAAGTTGTTTGTTGAGAGAGATGATGGACTTGCGCTGCTGCTTTGGTGGGCCTTTTCTGTGGGCCACGGACGGAAAAAGTCTGTACGTGTACAGTGTGACTCAATGCTATGAATTTGAATTGTTCATGTCTCATTGGGAGTGATAAGTTAGTTTGGGTCAGGGTTGCAGTTGAACATCGCCCGGACCGAAGAGAGAATTTTTTTCAATCGACAAGTGACCAGCCATCATTCAGTGTACTGCTTGGATATTCATCAAACGGATCTGGAATCTATGATGGCCGATATTAGCGAGACACAGGTAAACATAAACTATGTAGAAAAGGGAAGCAATTTGTCGTCTGGCTGTGTACGTACATATATCGTGCATGAAGTTCTTGCATTCCACGCCGAAAGACATGTTGATGTCAGCTCAGCATAGTATCATTTACAGGACAATACCAGGAGCATTCCATCCTGGACCACCATCAATGACCTGCCTGTGGAGCTGCTCAGCAAGATTATCTCTAATAGTACGTACAGCACTGGAGCAAACCAAGCCTGCAAGTTGGAGCAGGTTTGCCGAACTTTCAAGCGCCATGCATGGAACGAGGTGACGGATCTGTATCTGTCGTTCGCTCCTCATTTGGTCATTGGTCGACTTTGCGAGAGCAATAAAAATTTTCACGGAGACTACGAGAGCTTCGAGGGCGCTGTATCATCTTATTGGAAGAAGGCGCGAAATTTACGGTGGATCCTTTTTGACGGGCATGAAGAGGCAGACCCTATGGATGCAGCTCGATTGATGCCCAAACTGTTGGAACTGATGGAGAAGGAGCCGAGAGCCATATCCAGCCTGAATTTGAATGACGCCGTTCTGTTTTCTCCATTTACTGTGCCATTCGTTCAGGCGTGTCGCCAGTCTCTTACTAGCTTTGAGGCCTACATGGAAAAAGCCGGGAAGATGATGGAGAACTCTAAACTCAATGGGGTCTATCGTTCTCAGTTGCTCCAACTATGTTTGACTGGGTGCGACCATCTCGAACGCATTAACTTGAGGGCGTGCGGATGGAAATACTGCTTGAATGACTATGCCTTTCTGGTGAATAAGAATCGGCTGCAGAGAATAACGTGCAACACAGACGACACATATGGCAGGGATGAACCTGATTTCTTCAAGACGTTGTTCGCTGGATTGGCGGAGTTGCAGCGAACCAAGGACGCGGCTGCTGCCGCTAGCAATCAGGCGTCTCCTCCATTCGTTCTCGAGTTTTTGAATGAAAGGTGGAACACTATTATTTCTAGTTGCGTCAACAGCTCTGTCGGCCCGCTAGCGATGATCACAGAGATTAGCATACACTATTGTCATCGTGTAGACAGTTTATTGTCTGCGGAAGTCTGTCGCAGGTTCTGGCAAGTTTTTCCCAACCTCCAGCTCATGATGATGGTTCACTTTTGTGGAACGCAATACGACGTCCTGGGAAGCCTGTCGCGCAGTTTCTTGGAGACTTATGAAAGCTCGGAAGAAGGAGGTCAACGACAGTTGCAGTTGACGTGCAGAGAAATCAGCATCTATCCAGGTGAGCACGGTTTCAATCGTTCACTGGCAAAAGAAGTGCGAAATATGATGGGATTGAAGCCAGTGCTGGATCTGTTTGCTACCGGTCAATTGGATGGTTTTACAGCTCCAGCAGGTGAAATTTTCCTGAAGTATCAAAGTGGAAATGCTGTGGTTTCATTTTTACGAAAGTAATAGGAGCGCCACTAGTGCGTTGATTTGTTCATGGTGTACGTACAGTAAAGTGGAATTTGGCGGAAGTTCTTGTTTCTTTTGCTTGTTTCCATGGTGCTAGAATGAACCGTGAATAAAGTTGTTTGTTGAGAAAGATGACGGACTTGCGCTGCTTCTTGTTGGGCCTCTTTTATGGGCCACGTATGGCGATAGTACGTACGTGTACTTTGAATTTGAATTGGTTGTGTCATACCCCGTTCACCATACTTCCGTACATCTGTACATCCGGCGGGTTGACGGACGGACACATTACGGGTTGACGAACGGACGTACAATATATTTATGGATGTATGGTCCATGGTGAACGCGGCATCATAGTCATGGGGAGAGTGATTTTGCTTAGGTTTATCTTCGAAACTCGGCTTGCTGGGGTTCGGGGATGGACGGTTGCGAAGAGAGAATTTCAATCGACGAGTGACCGACCATCCAATCGTGCAGGTACCGAACCTACTGCTTTCAATTTCCTACTCGTCAAGAGGATCCGGAATCTATGATGGCCGACATTACCGGGACACAGGTAAACAAAAACTAGACGATGATTAGCTTTTTTCGTGGGTTGTAATATGTACTTACTTTCCTTATGTATACATCTTACAGTCCACTCCCATGCGGAATGAAAGTTTGCTCCACCTTTCTCCCATGATTTAGATTAGCCGGTCGATGCGATCACGTGATCGGCGTCCCGAAGCGAACGAAGGAAGACTACATTACGGTTACGTAAAAACGAAGACGACGAGACGATACGCGCGTACGTACGTACCGTAGTCTTTCTTCGTTCGCTTCGGTACGCCGATCACGTGATCAAATCGACGGGCTAATCTAAATCATGGGACAAAGGTGGATTGCGGCGCATCATTTGCAGGACAATACCAGGAGCATTCCATGCTCGACTACCATCAACGACCTTCCTCTGGAGCTGCTCAGCAAGATTATCTCTTCACGTGTCAGATTACGATGCGGTGTCAGACAATGGACCTGAGCAAGCTTGCAAGTTGGAGCGAGTTAGCCGGACTTTCAAGCGCTTTGCATGGAACTGGGTGAAGTTCCTGGATATTTCATTTCGTTCTGAATTGCTCATACTTTACTATAGCGGTGATGTAGCTAAAAATTTTCACGGAGACTACGACAGTTTCGAGGCCGCTGTGTCATCGTATTGGAAGAAGGCGCGAAATTTACAAACAATCTGTTTACGCGGGAAAAGAGAGCATGTGACTGCAGCTCGATTGATGCCCAAACTGCTGGAACTGATGGAGAAGGAGCCTAGAGCCATATCCAGCTTGGAATTGAATGATGCCGTTTTGTTTTCTCCGTATACTGTTCCATTCATCCAGGCTTGTCGCCAGTCTCTTACGAGATTTATGGCCTTCATGGGAGAACAGAACGAGAAGGTGGAGAACTCAGAACTCGATCGTCTCCATCGTTCTCAGCTGCTGAACCTGTGCCTCACTGGATGCAGCCAACTCAAGAACGTCTACAGGGTGTCTCAAAATAAATGTCCCAGCTTACCAATAAAGCATGTGTAATAAAAATAGGGCTGATGTGTGTCTGTCTGTGTGCAATGCTATAGACTCGCTCAGTTTTGCAGCTACAGCGTTCGCCAATGGCTCATTCGAAAGCTTATATGCCCAAGGGTGGCAAGAAGGTCTTCGATTTTTGATCTGATCAGCCGATCACCAATAATCGATCGATAATCGATATTTTAGTACTAAAAGCGCGCAGATTCACTCATAACTCACTCAATTTTGCAGCTACAGCATCCATCCAGGGCTCTTTCGAGAGCTTATGGCCCCGAGAACGCCAGAGAGGCCTGCGATTTTTGATCTGATCAGCCGATCACCAATAATCGATCGATAATCGATATTTTAGTACTAAAAGCGCGCAGATTCAGCATAACTCACTCAATTTTGCAGCTACAGCATCCATCCAGGGCTCTTTCGAGAGCTTATGGCCCCGAGAACGCCAGAGAGGCCTGCGATTTTTGATCTGATCAGCCGATCACCAATAATCGATCGATAATCGATATTTTAGTACTAAAAGCGCGCAGGTTCAGCATAACTCACTCAATTTTGCAGCTACAGCATCCACCCAGGGCTCTTTTGAGAGCTTATGGCCCCGCGAACGCCAGAGAGGCCTGCGATTTTTGATCTGATCAGCCGATCATCAATAATCGATCGATAATCAATATTTTTGTACTAAATGCCGCAGAAACCAAACGACGCAGGTTTTCAAGCCAACGTTTGCAAGGTCACGCCCGAAAGTGCACACGAGACTAAAACGCGAGATGCGCTAAAGGGTTGCCAGATCTGCAAAAGGGTTGCCAGATTGCTAAATGCGCAAAAGGGTTGCCAGACCTGCAAAAGGGTTGCCACATGCGCCATTTTCACCTGATGCTTTGCAAAATGGTTAGATCTATGCAGAAAAAGGGTTGCCAAATCTGCCATAGGGTTGCCAACTTTGCGATAGGGTTGCCAGATATGCAACTTTCTGCTAACTGCCCTGCCCAAAATGGTTGCCATATGCGTAATAAGTTGAGAGAAGACAGATCACAATCTACAACAGGGTTGCCTGATCTGCAAAAGGGTTGCCAGATTTGCAAAAGGCTTGCCAGATCTGCAAAGGGATTTTACTGCGAAGCTGTAACGGGCCACTGGTGAAATAAATGCCCCAGCTACCAACTGTTGCAATTTGTATATTCAGGGCAAGAGTCTGCCGTAGTTTATTTGGAGATATTTCAGTCCTATAAATCTGGTTGGTGTTTTTTATCCGAAAATATACCTAGTACTAAAGTGTCATCTAAACAGGCTCTGAAATTTGAGCCGGTTATTTTGAGACGTTCTGTATTTGAATGGATTCAATGGGCAAAACTGCCTCAAAGACTGTGCCTTTCTGGCAGGAATGAATCAGTTACAGGGATTGAACTACGACACATGGCATGGGAAAGAGCCTGATGTCTTCAAGACGTTGTTCGCTGGATTGGCGAAATTGCAGCGAACCAAGGACGCGGCTGCTGCCGCTGACAATCAGGCGCTTCCTTCTTCTTTCTTTCTCGATTTTCCGAGAGGAAAGTGGAGGCCTATCATTTCCGGTTGCGTCACCAGCTCTGTCGGTCCGCTAGCAATGATCACAAAGATTGAGATCAGCATGTTTAATCGCACTTTGAGAGTAGTAGAAGACAGTTCCTTGTCTGAGGAAGTCTGTCGCAGATTCTGTCAAGTTTTTCCCAACCTCCAGCTCATGACGATAGATCACGATGATGGGAGGCAATACGACGTCCTGGGAAGCCTGTCGCGCAGTTTCTTGGAGACTTACGAAAGGACGGAGGAAGGAGGTCAACGACAGTTGCAGATAAATTGCAGGGAAACAGGCTACCATCCACGTGTCAGCTCTTCCAATCGTGCACTGGCAGGAGTAGTACGAAATATGATGGGATTGACGCCAGTGCTGGACCTGTTTGTTACCGATCAAGCGGATGGTTTTACAACTCCAGCAGGTGAAATTTTTCTGAAGTATGAAAGTGGAAATGCTGTGGTTTCATTTTTGCGAAAGTAGTAGGAGCGCCACTGTGAGTGAGTGCGTTGATTTGTTCAGGGTGTGTACGTGGAATTTGGCGGAAGTTCTTGTTTCTTTTTTGCTTGTTCAATGATGCGAGAAGGAACTGAATAAAGTTATTTGTTGAGAGAGAGATGGGAAAAACTTGACAGAATCTGCGACAGACTTCCTCAGACAAGGAACTGTCTTCTACTACTCTCAAAGTGCGATTAAACATGCTAATCTCAATCTTTGTGACCATTGCTAGCGGACCGACAGAGCTGCTGACGCAACCGGAAATGATAGAACTCCACTTTGCTCTCGAAAATTTGAGAAAGAAGGAACAAGGAAGCGTCTGATTGTTAGCAGCAGCAGCCGCGTCCTTGGCTCGCTGCAACTCCGCCAATCCAGCGAACAACGTCTTGAAGACATCAGGCTCTTTCCCATGCCATGTGTCGTAGTTCAATCCCTGTAACTGATTCATTCCTGCCAGAAAGGCACAGTCTTTGAGGCAGTTTTGCCCATTGAATCCATTCAAGTACAGAACGTCTCAAAATAACCGGCTCAAATTTCAGAGCCTGTTTAGATGACACTTTAGTACTAGGTATATTTTCGGATAAAAAACACCAACCAGATTTATAGGACTGAAATATCTCCAAATAAACTACGGCAGACTCTTGCCCTGAATATACAAATTGCAACAGTTGGTAGCTGGGGCATTTATTTCACCGTGGCCTACACTCACAGTAAAATCCCTTTGCAGATATCACAAGCCTTTTGGTGTGGCAACCCTTTGTATCAGATCGCTATATTCATTGTGATATATCTCAACTTATTACGCATATGGCGACCATTTGCAGGCAGGGCAGGTTAGCAAAAAGTTTGCATCTGGCAACCTTATCGCAAAGTTGGCCACAATTTATTAGGCAACCTTTTTTCGTGCGGTGGGGCTAACCATTTTGCAAAGCATAGGTGATGGCACATGGTGGTTTGGTCTCGCACAACCCTTTTGATATGGCAACCCTTTTGATATTAGCAACCCTTTAGGCGCACAAGTCTGGCTTGAAAAGCATGCATTTGGTGATACAAAAATATTGATTATCGATCGATTATTGATGATCGCTGATGCAGACGAAAATCGCAGTGTAGCCTTCGCGGGGCTTTCTCAAAAGCCCCTAGTGTGTAGCTGCAAAATTGAGTGAGTTATGCTGAACATACACACATTTTAGTCTTAAAATTCGATTATCAATCGATTATGGGGTGATCAGTAGATCGGTGGAGTCGCAGGCCTACGTCTAGCGTTCTCGCACTAACTATTTTTTTCGTTCTGCCACACTGTAGCTAAATTAATAGTATATTTTTTTTTCGTTTTTTTTTTTTTTTTTTTTCGAATAATTATAAATTCATTTGATATTTTTTTTTTTTCTAGCGTTCTGCGCCTAATGTACACTATCACCTAGAATAATGTGTAGCTAGATTAATAATTTATAATGAAGTGTACACTATAGTCTAATGTTCTGTCAATCTATCAATCTATAGTAAATTCACTCATAATTTTTCGAAATATTTTTTGGTATATATTTTCGAATGACCAATAAAACTAACAAGTATATTTTAGCGCACATAGTTTGTACACCTATATTTGGTATATTTTACTCGTGTAACGCGTTCACCTAGACTTTCTTAGGATCCCATCATAAGTGCAGATTCAATGGAGAGATGCGTTCACCATTCTATGTTCCCATGAAGGCAAGTTAGCAACAACCACCTAATGAACTATCAAAACGGCATAGTCTCCAAGCTGGACATAGCTCCTTCTCATTCACCCAAAATTCATTCATCGACTCATTCACTATCATATTTATTAAATTCACCCAATTTATCAAAATAACACACACTAGTAAAGAATAATAACCACTAAATTCCTAAACGAATAAAATCCAAAACTTCCCAAAATATTTTTTGAAATTCCCACTATAGTCTAGACTATAGACTACCTAGACACATAGCTAATTATTTTTTTTTTTTTTTTTTTTCTAATTTCCAAATTCATTTGATGATATTTTTTTTTTTCGTCTAGCGTCTCCTCACTCAATAATATTTGTCCATCAAAATTCATTCACCCGTCGATTTGATCACGTGATCGGCGTACCGAAGCGAACGAAGAAAGACTACATTACGGTTACGTAAAAACGAAGAGCAA
>JASAMW010002746.1:0-16951 GCA_030247985.1 Epsilonema sp. ZAB3_2
AAGTCGACCTTGGCCTGAGGCGGGAGCCTTTTTGTTGTCTGCCTCTGTAAAACTCTGAGGAACGCTGTAACCCCGCTAGTCATTTGTTTTCAATTTGCGCTGTAGCCTTTGAAGCGTGGTGGTATCCCATTCCAGGCCTAATAGCTTCACTCAAATCTTTGCTTTGCGTGCTCGAGTTATTATGTCTATTGGGCTGGGGTTTTAGGTTCCAGAAGTAGTAAAAATAATAATTGCCACGGTTGCAAAAAGCAGTAGTTTTGCCAAGTTTTTTGAAATGCTTGCAATTAGTTGGTTTTGTACATATGATTCTTTTTGCTGTGTCTTGGCTTAACAGGTTCTTTTACAGGTTGTATTTTGAAAGTGATATCCCAAATTTTGTTTGCGGTTTGTATGTCGTTTTGACACCTTTTGACAGCCAGTTTTCCTGGTTTATTCTATTGACTTTTCTTTCTCTCTCTCTCTACAGCTTTGGGCGATAAATATTTTCTTTTGATATTGCTATAAAAAACCCCCTTTCTTTTTTTAGTGTAAACCTGTTTATGTAAATGCAAACGGATTTCGTGCATTCATCATACCACTTTTCCTTCTTTGGTTTAACCTTGGGCCTATTGATTGGTAGAATGCTATTTTGATTGATGGGATATGAGGCTGTGAGTGAATGTTTGTCTTGACCGTACTATGTCTGAACGTTTTAGCCTTGATCTAATTCTGCGCATAATATCCACCGTGCGTGTCACATGCCTCCAACGTCCGACACATCAAGTTTATGGGTTTTCCCACTTTCTTTCTGTGTGTACACAGCACGGTCAGTCAGTGTGTGAATTTTGCTGTGTGTAGCCTGTCGTATGGCAGGCCTCTTGTTTATGGCTGTTGAAACTGTTTGTTTAGACTTTGTATACAGTAGCGCACGCGCTGAAATTTTTACTGCTAGTTTTGTCACTGTGTCACATGCATGAGCCTGATTCTGGCCTACTCCCATTTTCGGCAAATAAAAATTCTTCAAATTTTTTCTCGCAGTTGCAGTAATTGTTATGAGAAAGAAAACGACCTTTCGCATCTTTCTATGATCTAAACTTTCTGTTGGTTTTGTGCGGTAAGTTTTTCTTCAGTTTTATTCCAGTGAAGAAAAAAGGTTATTGTCTTCACTTTATGATTGCTCCTTTTCTCGTTCTGAAAGATGGGAAGAAAAGTTCTCGTTTTCTTTTGGCCTCGAAAGGAAAATGGCAAAGTTTTGCCGATGTGTATGACACTACTGATGCCTGATACTTTGTGACGTCAGAAGTTTGGTCTGTCATGAACGAAATCAAAGAGTCAAATCAAAACTTTATCCTCTTTGTCTAAAGTAGGCTATGCCGCGTTATCTTTTTTCTTTTTGAATTTTTTTTACATTTTGGGTGCATGGATGACTTCTATCCTGTCGATAAAAATGTGCTACGACACATCCTGTGTCTTAAATGCTGCTTGCTTTTTAGCTTGCGTCTTATTATGGTACTCAGCTGAGCAGCTTTTGGGCCCACACCCACTTGTCTGATTTAGCTGCAAAGCCTATTGACCAGTCGCGCTAAGACTTTTAGGTGGTCGCGGGTGACCTCGCGGTATTTGGTGAAACTTTAGATCGGTTGTTCAGTCATGTGGGAGCGGAAAACGAGCGAACTAAAAGAAGAAAAGACAAAAACTTTCACTATATACCGCGGAGCCACTTCGCGACCACCCAAAAGTGTTAGCGCAACTGGTCAGTACTAGACCCCCGGATAGCCAGCAAAGCTAAACCAGTCGTGCGATGATGTTATAGCTAAATTCATGCCCTCATGAGTGCGTACGTACGTATTGGGTTCATAGTGGCTGAATGAGTAGGATTTCGCCTCAGTCTACTCAAAGGGGGCTAGGCAAATTATGTATACGTCAAGTCGAGAAGCCAATTTACTATGTGGCTTGGTTCTTGCCTCAATGTGTTATACATGTCGCGTTTCATTACTATTGAGCGTATTATGAATGTGTCAGGATGTCGTGTGTATTTTGATTTTGGTGACTATTTTCCTTTAGGCTTGATTCATAACGCGCATTGTTGTACTGTGTCTGTGAACTGCAGTGCAAGTGCTTATTTTTTTAGGCAAGCTGCATTATGAATGAGTCTGCTAATTCGACGGTTGTGCCAGTATATCGATCATCGCAGCGTGTTATTCTCCCTCACTGGGCATAAAGAATCTACGGTACATACTGTACGTGATTCAACTTGGTGAAAATACTGGCTGCTTATATGTACATTATTGGAGCTAGCTAGAACAAGGGACTACTGCAACCGTCCTTAACTACTCTCTACATACGTAGGCAGACTGCTATCTGACTGCAGTAGAATACACTCAGGCAAACTGTAGCAGAAGATACACGGGAAAAGTTTATGAACAAAAGGCGAAGAACAAACAGAAGCTAATTCTCATCGCTTATCTAATCTCGCTACCTCGGACGCGTGACGATTTTATGTGGATTAGCGAGAAGAAATAAGCCGGCGAGACTATGACAGACGTGATCCAGAAGATTTTGTCCAGCCCCATCAGTATCCCCAACGGTTACGGCGAAATGACGGGAGTGGATAAGGATTTTGGGGACGGGGAAGAATGCGATACTTTCCCTCCCGACGTCCAGCCTACTCCGCCCCGTAGTCAGCGTACGTTGGGCCCATCTGTAGCTGCTAATAATGCGAATTATTCTTCCGGCGGCAGCTACTTAACCCCTACCAGTAGCGGCTCCCCGCGCTGCGAAGCCTACGTGATGACTGGGGACAAAATGCTGCGCCTAAACTCCAAGATTTCTCCCAGTTACGCGCAGGCGAAGCAAGATCAGCTACCGCCCGACTATGCGCACAGTATTCTCACCACATCGCCGCCTAAAGGCAGCAGAAAACAGCAGGAACAATGGACTGAACACCAAGTTAAAGGCAGGAGACACGGCAGCAGGACGAAAACTCAGGAACAAGCTGGTGGCGTTCGGGATGGCGATGGGTTAACCCTTCCCGCAAGTCAGAGTGATCGCGGATTGGGAGAAACGGGAGGAAACAGTGATGGATACACGCGATTGTTGGTGGCACAACGCAGTTCAGAGGAAGATGACAGTTGTGTAACGGTTAACGCGCTTTTGACGGAAGGCGGTAGCAAGCGGAAGGTGGAAGGAGGGGTTAACGCCAAGGAGAGAGGAGCTTTGGGTAAGGGTTTTTTGTAAATGGTAGTGCGGGGTAATTCGGGTCATCTCGTTCGTCTTGATTGAGTTGCGTATTTCCTGGATTCGTCCCGTGCTGAGCAAGAATTTTGGTGGACGTAGGTTGACCCGAATTACCCCGTAAAGAATATCATCCCATTCGGTTGTCCAGTGCTGCAAAGGTGCGGGTACATAAAACAATATTACTACTTTCTCAAAATTTGTGCTATTTTACGCAAAATAGATACGCTTTTGCGCAAAATACACTCGGCCTAGTCTGGCCAGGGAGAGTTCGCTATGGAACTTTGCCCGTATTGCGCAGTTTGCATGTACTCCTGCACAATGGAAGTACGTGAAGCATGGATAGATATCCGCATTTGTCTCTTTATTTTACGCAACACGACATTAGCTCATGGTGAACTCTTGTGGCACATGTAAGCAATGCGAAATAGCTGTTGTTTTCTGTTTACAGTGTCAGTCAGTAATGTGTGCTCCATGCGAGCTAGCGTAAAAAACGTACTCTTTCCCATGAATAACACCCCTATGTATCATTCATGGCTTGTTATTCAATGTATGATGGGATTATTCATATTAGTTAGGTTGAATTCACTAGGTAACTGTACTGTACAAAAGCAGCTTCATTGTACGCTTGTTAGTGGTGTGCTAACATGTGGTGCATACCAGTTCGTGTGGTTGATACGACGACTTATGTGGCATACGTGTCAGCAAATGGTATCAACGATTTCTAGTTCTTCTGCCTGTCCGTTATAGGGTACTATGGGGTAAACCCGGCCATGGGGTAAACCCGTCCACCTAAGCCCCTGTGAGCTTGCTGTTTTAGCAAATGATGCACCGAACAGCTCATTTGAAAGAGGAGAGTTCAAGCAATTGACTATTGGTTGCTGAGATATCCAGCCCAAAAACTTAGGTGGCCGGATTTTCCCATGGCCGGGTTTACCCCATAGTATCCTACCTTTCGCAACTTGCGTTTTCAGTACAATTTTTGACCAGCACCCGCCGGTACCGATCAAAAAACGCACTGAAAAACAGAGGGGTAAACTCGCGACCACTCATAATGCTTAGCGCAAGTAGCGAATAGGTTCATCAGGTTCTACCATTCTACTGTGCGTGCGTTCTTTTAGGAGCTCAACGCGTGTTGGAGAGCAAATCAGAACCGGGCTCTCCGGCAAAATTCGCGTTTAACTCATCCCGCGCTGCCAAGGCCTCTTCGTCAGTCTCCTCCCCACCATCCAACGCCGACCAGAATACGCTGGTGATCTCCGTGGGAGGAAGCCTTAACCCATCCAGTGCCACCTCTCCCGCTTCCTTGAAGGGCAGGCTGAGGCACCTGGAACCTGGGGATGAGTTAACCAGCGGCACCGGCGCTAGGAGGAGCGGAGCGACGTTTAAGGGATCGGTTAACACTGATTCCGCAGCCACGCGCTTGGCCAGGAGGCTGTACGATTTGGACGGGTTTCGGACGGCGGACGTTGCGGCGCATTTGGCGAAAAAGTATATACAAAAAGTGTAATTTGACGAAAAGTGAGGGAAGGGTGTCGGGTGGGAATCGAACCCGAGGGTAGCTGGTTGTGGTAGAGCGTCTTACCGACTGAGCTATGGGGACGGAAACAAATTTTTGATGCATCCTATGAGTGAATTGGTGTGAAAAAGGGAACGTGCAAAAAGAATATGGGGGTTGGGTGGGAATCGAACCCGCGATTGGGGTTATTGGTTGGGATTGATTTACTCAGTGAGCTACAGACGGGAAGGGAACCCTTCTAGTTAGCCAGCCGAAACATCAAAGTCGCGAGTTCACTCAGTGACGAAGAATTTTTTCGATACTGTGATGTGGATTCAGTCTGGGTGAACCTGTGACATTGATGTTTCGGCTGGCTTATGATAGCCGACTTTGGGTGCGCCCATGCTCCATAACTCAACCAGTAGACAAAATCGGGCTGCGATCTAAACTATGAGTCAGCTCACGGAAGCGTATTCATACTTTTTTGCTGATTCATTGGCAAGGATACACAACTGTCACAGGGATGCCATATTTTCTATAGCGACTAATAGTATTTCGCCCAGAATATGCGTACTGTGACCAATACACCGACACGCTATTGCTACGTGCCTGTCAGCATACCTATCTTTTCACTGAGCGGCAACATTTATTCACAAAGGGCACCGGCGCTCATAGAATGTAGAAAAGGGGCTAAGATATTGACCCCTCTCTCTCCCTTTGGGTGTCGTATTAGGATAGGAACGCACCAAACTCTGAACTGAACTGACAGGTATGGTATTTACTCTGAATTTCGGATCAGGGTTGGTACATAGAATGTTGAATTGAAATGAACGCGCACCCATAAAGAGGCCCAATCTAAAATTGTCTACCTTTACCTTTGCGTGCAGTTGCAGTGGAATAGGTGGAATAAGCGTGAAAATGCGTTGATGTACACAATTTTGAAATTAGGGAATGGGCTATTCATTTACTACGTTATGAAGGGTGAATATGGCTAGCTTTGCTTGGGTTGCTTTTGAGCAGGAAAAGCTGGGGGTGGGGATGTGATACCAAATTCGAGATGACGTCATAAATGGACGAGAAAGAGTACGTTTATGCTCCAGTAGAGAGAAAATTTTGGACAACTGCAGAGGACATTTCTCTATTTTGGAGTTTATCAAAGTGTGGTTCAATGAGTAGTCTTCGAATACCCGTATTCACAATCCTCTTTTCACCTCCAACGTTAGCGGTGATGAAGTACGTAGGGTTTTGGGAATGGGTGGTAGCAGACTACCAAACGTGAACCATGAATACCTACTCCAAGGTGAAGTGTGTCTGTCTGTCTTATACCTGTCGTGTTGGGCGCAATACATAATCATCATTTTTCTACGTCTTCATAATAGGCCCCGCTTGGATTTCTTTTTTTACTTTACCTGGCCTAACCTTGAAGAGGTTGGTCGTTTTATTCTTCAGGACTTCTGTGACAGTGGTCGGCCTACCTATTTTCGCATGAGAAGGATCTCAGAAAGTTTTTTTTTGCTCTCTGAAGAGTTCCTGCTGTTCTGGTCCGTTTTCTTTCAGTACCAATAGTTTTTTGACTGACAAAGTAGGGTACTATGGGGTAAACCCGGACACCTAGTATTTCTCAGCAACCATAAGATCGATTTAGACAAGTAGTCTACCAATCGATTCCTTGAATTCTCCTCTTTCTAATGAGCAACTATGTTCGTCATTTTCTGAAGTTGAAGTGGAAAGTTCAGGAAAGCTTAGGTGTCCAGGTTTACCCCGTGTCCGGGTTTACCCCACGGTACCCTATATTAAAAATTCAACGCACGTAGGCAAAATTGAATTTTCATCTGTCCACAAAGGCTATTGAAGCCAGTTTTTTATGCGGTCAATCCCAAATATGAAAGGCTGGTTTGCGTGGCTGCTGTTGTTATAGCTGTACGCTGTACGCAGCCATTTTGTACGGCTGTTTTACGAGCGAAATTTTATTGTCGCATTATTGAGCTGAGCTGCTGAGTGTTGTCTGTTCAGTGAATCAACAACAGCATCCGTTTTTCATTTGAAAACAGAGCCGGTAGCACTGCGCGCTAGATTTCCGTGTCATTTCATACGTTGTTGGTGTCCGTCACGCAATTTGTTGTTCCAAATTTGAACAACACCTGCGGCTCATTCAATTTCCTATTTACTCCTAAAATATTCGGCTTCATTATTGACAGTCATATCCTCCAATCTATCGCGTTCTATCCTGTTGTTTGAAACCTAAGCTTCTCCAGGTTGTGACCACAATTTACTGTCGCGCTGTCATTTGCAGCTTTGTGGGTGACATTCTTGCCCTGTGGTTCCCAATTTGTTGAGAGTTTATCTCTGGTTTTTGATCACAAATTGAAAACATCGTCTTTTCAAGTCGATCGAGCTGCATTCATTCATTTTTCTGTGATTTGATTGGAACCTCAAATCTTCCAAATTGACGCAAAATCTCTGGGTCTTCAGTTCTGATTGACACTTCACCATCGCAAGTTGACCCATTCTCCTTTCGTCGAAGCTATGAATTGCTTGGCATCTGACGAGAATATTTGGTGGCGAGAGGATGACAGTGGGCAGTTGGAAAGCTCGACGGACGATGAGGCAGAGTCTGACGCTTCGTCATTTATGGATGAAAATGAAGAACTACCAGGGGACGACGACCCAACCTTACTGATGCGACAGCAGCAGAACTGTGTGGCTAATAAAAATAGTGATGTCAAGGAGAAAAGGAACAGTAATTTTCCCATGGATTGTGGGATGGAGAATGAACACAAAACGTACGATGGGAGGAAGTGTCCAGCTTGTATGACTACAGTACGGATCTGCACTAACTAGCACCACACAAAAAATAACTCGCCAACGAAGACATCCTGAAAGAATCTGTCAACACCTCCACGGCTAATTTTCAGCGGGATTTCCAAATCAAAAAACCGTTTGATTCTATCTGCTCTCAGTGTCGAGATATCGCCGATTTCCTTATGTACTGAAATCGCGTCGACATTTCGCAGATGCTAAACCACGCAAACCACGACACCCCACGACCCTGTACGCCCGATGCCCATTTTTATTGTTTTCATCACGTATGCATATTTCTACCACTTTTGATTTTTCGGGCGTCTGCGAGGTTTAGAATTGCCCAATGGTCGACGCCCATTTTGGCGATTTCAGTACATAAGGAAATCGGCGATATCTCGACACTCTGAGCAGATAGAATCAAACGGTTTTTTGATTTGGAAATCCCGCTGAAAATTAGCCGTGGAGGTGTTGACAGATCCTTTCAGGATGTCTTCGTTGGCGAGTTATTTTTTGTGTGGTGTTAGTTAGTGCAGATCCGTACTGTAAGTTTTTGGAATCTTTGCAATACCGCATGAAAATCTAGGGGGTAAAACAAAGGCTGAACTGGCGTGTGTAAAATGATGATCATTGGGGAACCCTGGGGAAAATTCGTTTTCGTTTGTGCAGAAGTTGAGAGAAAAGACGCTTTATCACAACCAAGAACTGACGACCCAACAGAAACGCTTCTTATTCACATGTTGCATTATCAGTCCTTGCTACTATGTAGGGTAGCGTGGGGCAAATCCGCCCACCTATGGCGCTTTTACCCCCATTCAAAACATGGCTCTCGAAAGTGTAACTCGTGAAATTTCTGCCTCTGGTTCGTCTTTCCTAGCTATAACGTGACAACCCTAGGCCTGCTGGGGGGTAAGAGCGCCATAGGTAGCCGGGTTTACCCCACAGTACCCTACTGATGTTATGTCCCACTTCTTTTGGCCAATCCCGTAAACTTGATGTTTCGTTGCAGCAACGAGTTCGGTGCCCAGGTTGCGGCGGAGTACCTGAGCCTGTTCAACTTCGCGGGTTTGCGTTTGGACGCGGCTCTGCGCTCCTTTCTCCGTCGCTTCTGTCTGGTGGGCGAAAGCTCGGACAGGGAGCGAGTGCTGACCTACTTCGCCCGACGCTATCACGACTGCAATCCGGGACTCTTCAAAAACGACGGTAAACTGGGCCATCTGGGTGGAGACGTGGGTCTGGAGGTGAGGGGGTATGTTGAACGCACCCCTTCCCCTACTTCTACATTCCCGTACCCGTACCCCCAGCAAAAATGCAGAATAACTTATGTACCCCCAGTGTACTCCAGAAAAAAGCACATCTGCATACCCCACCCTGAAACCCGTGCCCACGTCTGTTTATGGTCAACTGTTTTGTTAAAACGCGATGTCTGGAAGGATTCAGTATTGCTGTACAGTACCGCGGACAGGGGGGTAATTTTCAGTTTTCTGCTGATGATGTGAGCTGATAGCCCAACTGATTTTACGTATTTTACAAAAAGACCGGGTCGAAAATTCGCACCCAGTCCTGAGATATAAGGCCTCAAAGTTGACCACAATTTGACCTTAATTTTTCGCTTTTTCACCCTAAAATGGGGGTAAATAGCCTCACAGTGGGGCTTTGGGGCTATAAATTTGCACACACATAGACCCTATGGGGGTACATGTTCAGACAAATTTTGAGCCCTCTAGCCCTCTTGGTTCAGGAGTTAAGGTCTCACACTATAGATCTCTGAGCCGTGGACTCCTGTACTACTACTGAAGTATCTGGTGATATCTAATTCCAGCTGTTTTCACTTCCTGACACCATACGATCATCCGTCTGCTTGTTTTCCGTTCGCTGTTTCCGCTCCAGTCGCGCTCTCTGTGCTCGTCTTCGTACTATGCAGGGACAACTGTCTATGCATGGACTTCTTGATAAATTCGGTCCAGGCTCTCCTGAGCCAACGAAAGCGAGTTGAGAGGAGATCAAGATATCGATCGAAAGCTTGTTACACGATCTCTTTGATGCGCCAAAGAGTGCCTCTTGAAACGGCCTATCTGTGGCGCTATTCTTGATTGAAACGATAACTTTTTCAAACACGTTTTTCTTGGATAACTTTGCGTAGAGGCAACGTAGAGAGGCGCCGCAGATACCGATCGATTCCTCTCGTCAAGACGCGTTGAATGGTGTGCCGCATGTTGAAAAATACCCAGTGGTTCCTTCGGAACACCCAAATCGCATGGTTTTTATGGTGTTCTTCGGCGTGTCGTACTGCGCCGAATACAAGAGCTTTGGCGCTGCCGTTTGGTGTACGTGTAGAGGAAGAATGATACTTTATTCACGTTATGACGGATCACTTTTATCTTGCGTACAACGGCTACGACGAAGCCTCAAAGTTGGCTCCGAAACTATAGCGTGAGACCTTAAAGCTGTTTTTGCTGAAAATCCGAAAATTGCAATTTTTCATAATTTTCAAAATTTTGAGAGAGTTAGTCCGTGTGCCCGCTGTTTTATTTCTGAATCTTGTAGAGCAGAAAATTTGCTACAAGATAGGCTACATTTGAAAAGAAAGTCACCTATGGGAAATTTTCACAGCAAGGCCTCAAAGAGTGGCAAGTAAGGGTTTTAAGAGTGTGCGTTTTCCCCATTTTTCAAGCTAACTCAACAATATCACGGATACTCTCTCCTCAAAAGTAGCCTATCTTATGTAAAATTTGATGAAGATTTAGAAAAAAGTATTTTTGCCCCCAAAAAAGTTAACCCCTAGCATATAATCTTACAAAAGATGTAATTGATTGACAATTTTTGAACATTTTTGGGGTTGGATTAACTTTTTTGGGGGCAAAAATATTTTTTTCTAAATCTTCATCAAATTTTACATAAGATAGGCTACTTTTGAGGAGAGAGTATCCGTGATATTGTTGAGTTAGCTTGAAAAATGGGGAAAACGCACACTCTTAAAACCCTTACTTGCCACTCTTTGAGGCCTTGCTGTGAAAATTTCTCATAGGTGACTTTCTTTTCAAATGTAGCCTATCTTGTAGCAAATTTTCTGCTCTACAAGATTCAGAAATAAAACAGCGGGCACACGGACTAACTCTCTCAAAATTTTGAAAATTATGGAAAAATTGCAATTTTCGGATTTTCAGCAAAAACAGCTTTAACTCCTGAACCAAGAGGGCTAGAGGGCTCAAAATTTGTCTGAACATGTATCCCCATAGGGTCTATGTGTGTGCAAATTTATAGCCCCAAAGCCCCACTGTGGGGCTATTTACCCCCATTTTAGGGTGAAAAAGTGAAAAATTAAGGTCAAATTGTGGTCAACTTTGAGGCCTTATATCTCAGGACTGGGTGCGAATTTTCGACCCGGTCTTTTTGTAAAATACGTAAAATCAGTTGGGCTATCAGCTCACGTCATCAGCAGAAAACTGAAAATTACCCCCCTGTCCACGCAATTCTCAATACTACCTGACATCGCATTTTAAAATAGGTTGGATGAGGTATCGTATCAGCGGGTAAACCCCAGCTTGGGGGTAAACCCAGCCGGTTTTGTTGGCGGGGTAAAACCTGCCACCACATGGTAACAACGGCCTTCAGTACCAGGTGTCCGGGTTTACCCCATGTTGTTTACCCCATGGTTCACCCCGTTGACAACTGGCCACCTAGTGTTGAAGGCAATAAAACATATGTGCTTGTGTTTCAGATGACGTACACACCATCGCTTGCGCTCTGATGCTGCTAAATTCGGATTTGCATGGCCAGGTAAAGAATACTCCACTTGACCTAATTGCTTATTTTGTTACCTGTCACTATATGATGATGATGTTGAATTTGAATCCAATGAATCAAGTTACTTGCAGAATATTGGAAAGCGAATGACCTGTCACGACTTCATTGATAATCTCAATCAAGCGGGTTTCCACTTCAGTCGCGATCTCTTGAAAACCCTCTACTCATCCATCAAACAGACGCCTTTGGAGTGGGCAAAGTATGTAGTAACAGGTTCTTGGGTAGGCCGATTTACCCCAGGCTACTGGCCCGAATTACCCTGGTGTACCCTTTCAGGGTGGCCGATTTACCCCAAACTACTGGCCCGAATTACCCTGTTGTACCCTTTCAGTATGGCCGATTTCCCCCAGGCTACTGGCCCAAATTACCCTGTTGTACCCTTCAGTTATCTCACTTTTATTACAGAGACCCCGTCAACGACCCTGCTTGTTCCACTACCTCTGCAGCGAATAACAGCAGCAGTAGCAGCAGAGTACAGCGGTCGTTTTCGGCGGGGGCAGCAGGGCAACACGGGGAAAATCCGACCTCGTCCAGTTCCTCCAGTAGCCAGTTCCTGGATTACCCCGACCCGGAGTCGCAGGTGGAGTACAAGAAAGGCTGGGTGATGCGCAAATGCCTGGTGGATTCGGATGGAAAGAAAAGTATGTCGTGTGTATATGGGGTAGATGGGGGTAAATCCGACTCAAAAGAAAGCGGGTTGTTTTGTTTGTTAGTTTTGATGAGAACTGGACGGAGTTACCCCCAGCAACCTAAAGAATTACGTTTCTTACGATCTTACCTTGGCGTAGGGTACTTTGGGGTAACCCGGCCATGGAAAAATCCGGTCACCAAAGCTTCAAGGCTGCATATCTCTGCAACCAATCGACCGATTGAGACAAATATTTTACCAATCGATTTCTTGAACTCTTCCAGGGTTCATACCGTGTCTTGAATGTCTCGAACGTCTCGAAATTGTCTTTAAATTTGAAAAGTGTCTTGATTGTCTTGAAAATGTCTTTAAAAGTGATGGGTGTCTTGAAAAATTTAGCAACTTTTTCTGAGTTCAGTACGAATGGATACAAAAAAATTTTTAGCGCTCTGTGTGGACGTGGAGTCACACATTTTTCCTTGTTCGGTCTGTATGAGTGGTTTTAATTTAAAGGGGGATATGGCGGGAATTTAGTACGGGAAGGGCGTGTATGAGCAACTTGAGAGTGCGAGAGTGAGTGTGCAATATGGCGAATGAATGGCTGTGCTACTGTTAAGCGAATAGCGATGAAACTATGATAATCAGTAGTCAAGGGTGTGGTAGTGTTCTTTTTTGAAAGCCCTGTTAGTATTTCGATGACTGGAATATACTTATACCCACAGTATGGTTCATCCACTGCTATCTGTTACATTTCTAGACACGATTTTTATGGGGATTTGTGTTTGCATTTTCAAAAAATTTTCGCCTTACCAGGGGGCTAGCCCCCTGGACCCCTGCTGGGGGCTTTGCCCCCAGACCCCCATTGGCCTCCGGCGGCTGGGGCTCCGCCCCAGACCCCGTTAGGGGGCTACGCCCCCCCCCCCCCCCCCCCAATTCTTTCATCCTACTAAGTGTCTTTAAAATGTCTTTAAAACGACTGAGGCCGTCTTGGTATGAACCCTGTCTTCTCTTTCAAATGAGCTATTTGGTTCATCATTTGCTTCAAGGATCAAGTTCAAAAGAGCTTAGGTGATCGCGTGTACCGCTTGGCCGGGTTTGCAAATTTAAGGTGTTTTGCTTTGTCGATTCTTGGTAATGTCACGCACCGTTTTCTTTGTGCAATTCCCTTCCTTCGGTCTTCGACATTCTTGGCGTTTTCTACAATCCCAACTAAATATGCATTTCCGTGTGAATTCTTGCTAATATTTCACGAGTAGCCTTTCTGTCTTCTTTTTAGCCCCGTTCGGTCGTCGCAACTGGAAGATGTTCTACGGTACCATCAAAGGTCTGGTGCTCTACCTGCACAAAGACGAACAGGGCTTCGCCACCAGGGCTGGAGGTTACGCAACCTTCCGCAATGCTATTCGACTCTATCACAGTCTGGCCAGTAGACCAAGATTGGATCAGAATAATACGGCGAACAAGAAGAGGCAGCACGTGTTCAGGCTACGGACGGCGAATTTGGGAGAGTACTTATTTCAGACGGGGTATGGAACTGAGAAGATGCCTGCAAATGGTGTTATGTATTCTTGGTATTGGTAGTCTGGCCAGAGAGCGTTCGCCATGTGACTCAAGTCATCCTGCGTAGTTTGCATTTAGGCCTACTTCTGCAAAGTAGAAGTACACGAAGCATGGACAGAAATACGCGTTGTGAACCTATTTTACATAACGCGACTTGAGTTCCATGTCGAACTCTTAGTGGCTAGACTATAAAGTCAGTTGCTCTTTTTTCTCTTTCGCCTTTCCATATCGAGAATACGTGAATATTATGTTATTTTTTCGCGATTTCCAGTCGCCTTTCCATTTCGAGAATACATGAATATGTTATTTCTTACAGCGATTTCCAAGAAGTCGACTCGTGGATCTCGGCCATAAACTTCGTGGCAGCCGCCTTCTCCTCGCCTCCCCTGCCCGCCCCGGTCAGCTCTCGACGCCCAGCCACCCTGCATCGACCTCTGCTGCCTTCCACGCCTAGCGCCTTGCCGATGGTGAGTGACAGACTACTGACCACTATTGACCGGTTGCGCTAAGACTTTGGGTGGTCGCGAGGTGGCCCCGGGCGCTAATTGACCGGTTGCGCTATGAAAGGTCACGAGGTGGTGGCCCCGGGCGTTATCTGGTGCACTATTGACCGGTTGCGCTAAGACTTGAGTTGTCTCGAGGTGGCCCTGTGGTACTTGTGAAGTTCAGATCGGTGTTGACGTGGTTAGTCGACGTCGTTTGTTGTCGTGTTCTCTCAGTTCGCTTCTTTTCCGCCCTGGATGACTAAATGACGTCAATATCCCCGTCGGCACCGATCTAAACCTACACGAAATATCGCGGGGCGACCCCGCAACAACCCATAATTCTTCTTGGCGCAATTGGTCCATATAGTTGTCGGTGGTGCCGGCGAGGTCGTCGACGTCGTTTATCGTCATCTTGGAGCGAAAAAGCCAAACAAAAGTTCAAAGAAAGCTGTGACTAAACGACGTCGACTTTCCCGTTGGCACCAATCTAAGAAGTCGGTCGTACTAACCGAGGCACGTTCCACTGTGTAATGTGTATGTATATGTATGGCCTGGTTTATAGGCGGAGCAGTGCCATAATCACCAGAAGCAGATCGCGGATATCGACGAGCAGTTACGCCTACTGAAGGAGAGCGCTCCGCCTTTCACTGCCAAAGGGAAGCCAGTGCAAGAGTTCTTCTACAAGGAGAGGTTTCTAGAAGAAGAGGTGAGGGAGGGAAAACATGGTAGGTGGTTTATCAAGAATCCATACATTCAAGGGGTGGAATAGATTGGTTTCGCAGCGCACAGCCCAGCAACTAACTGTGACTCCGCGTTCCGTATGGCGAGCCAGGCCCCGAAAAGGGGGGAGAGAATCGGACCGAACGGGAATCGAACCCCCTACCGTCGGTCACAGCTGTGGACTTACGCAGTACGTAACACAAGTACGGTACCTCTCAGCTTCCCTGCCTGGGTAGGGTACTGTGGGATAAACCCGGCCGGTCGGGTTTTTCCCCCACTCTTACCCTACTTGCTTTACTCTTACTTTTGACTCTTTCAGAAGCATCGCTACCAAGTTTACGCGGATATTCTCCTGGCCAAACTCTCCTCTCTGCTGGAAACCCGTTCCCTAGTCTTGGATCAAGATGCCTCAGCGGCTACTGCACCAACAACAGCAGTGGTAGTAAAACGCTCGCCTCGCCCCATGAATAACACCACCGGTCATTCGGGCGGGTCCTTGGCGGCGCGCAGCGAAGGTTCGACTTCCTCCTACGACAATCATCATCATCATCACTTTCACTCTTCGTCTGACAAAAAGGAATCGGCTACTAGCGATAGCAGATCGGCGGACCGTCTGAGCTATCACGCTGCAGTTAACAATTCGCTAGATGGAGACTACGAGTACGACGAAGAGGATGAGTTATTTGAGAATGGCAGTGGTGACGTAGAAAGTGGACGACGCCTGACTGTTATGCCGGAGACTGTATGCTGAGTAATTTATTGGGGAGCGTTCATGTATTACGAAAGGATGGGGAAAGGGTAATTTTGGGATTCGTTCATTTATTACGAGATGACGGAGAAAGGGTAATTTTGGGACTCGTTCATTTGTTACGACGGGGAAAGGGTAATTTTGAGACTCGGTTCATTTATTATGAAAGGACGGGGGGAGGGTAATTTTGAGACTCGTTCATTTATTACGAATGGACGGAGAAAGGTTTCATTTGTGTATGTATGGTCGGCTGGTTTGCCAAGGGGTCGTTTATTTACTACGAAAGGGGGAAGAAGGGTCATGATTGTTGTGGGATTAGCTGATTTGGCAAGGGATCACATTTATTTGTTTGGCAAGGAGGGAAGTCTAGTGCTGTTACCGTATTTTTGGGTGTATATCCCCCCCCCATTGTATATCCCCCCCCCCCCCGTGTATAACCCCCCATTGGCAAAACATAAATTTTGCCCAGTGTATATCCCCCCCTGGTGTATAACCCCCCATGTACTGGAAGGTACCTAGCCTACCTATGTAAGCTGGTCATAAGCTAACTATAGCTACTCCTACACCAAGCTACTATGCCTATAAGCTTTGCTGAGCATGTCTTGTACTAGAATAACCCTGTTTTAACCGCGATTATGCCCTAAAACACATACTTTTGACCTCAAAAACATGCCTCTACACACCTCTCAAAAACATAAATTTTGCCCAGTGTATATCCCCCCCATTGTATATCCCCCCCCAGTGTATAACCCCCCATCAGACCTCTCGATTTTTGTATAGCCCCATGGGGCTATACACCCAAAAATACGGTATCTACCTGGGGACAGCTGGTTTTCCTGTATTGCCAATGGTGTCTTAGGGAAGTGGGTAAATCTAACCAATTTTCGTAATTTGTGAACGGTCCCTGTTGAGTAGGGCAGGAGTGTACTTAAAGGCGGGGAGTAACGTTAGGGTTCCAGCTAGAATTTTCAAAAATGCACACCACCATTGAATAGAGAATTTTTTTCTGCCCATATGCGTCATATGTCAAAAAGTTGTAGCTATGACCGTTTTTGAGTAACATAGGGTTTTCGATGTCACTTTCCCATAGCTGTGGACTATTGAAATCTCATAGTTGCGTTATTGCTGTCTGTCGTGGTGATTGCGCAGTTTATGAACAGGGGTTATGGACAGTTCCAGATGACCATGGACACTTTTTTCTGCCACCTTTCATTCGACTTCAGCATAGGAATGATCATAGTCCTTTCATCATGGTCCATAAGAGCGTGAATATAAACTGCGCAATCACGATGATTGGTAGTAAAACGCAACTATGGGATTTCAATAGTCCACAGCTATGGGAAAGTGACGTCGAAAACCCTATGTTACTCAAAAACGGTCATAGCTACAACTTTTGAACATATGACGCATATGGGCAGAAAAAAATTCTCTATTCAATGGTGGTGTGCATTTTTGAAAATTCTAGCTGGAACCCTAACGTTACCCCCCGCCTT